>JAPZIH010000832.1:0-120000 GCA_027410445.1 Discoglossus pictus | reverse complement strand
TGCTGTTTTCCTGAGAGATACAGTAAAGCCGGGCCATGCTGTTTTCCTGTGCAGCTATTAACATTTCAAAAGTACAATGTTGTGAGTTAAAGTTCAGCCAATAGTTTTATGAGTTAGTCAATTAACATGAATGTATAAATCTCTCTCTCTCTCCAAATATATGTCTATATATTTATCTCTCTCTCTCTCTCTACACATAAAATGTATCTCTCGCTCTCTATTTTTATATTTCTCTCTCTCTCCATATATATGTGTATATATTTATCTCTCTCTCTATATCTCTCTCTATCTTTCTCTCTCTATATATATATATATATCTTTCTATCTCTCGTTCTCTCTCTACTCCTCTCTCTGTCTATATGTATATATATTTCTCTCTCTCTCTCTATTTCTCTCTCTGTGTATATATATATATATATATATGTATATATATGTATCTCTCTCTCTCTCTCTCTCTCTCTCTCTCTATCGCGCTCGCTCTCTCTCCATATATATGTGTATATATTTATCTCTCTTTCTATAGCTCTCTCTATATGTATATGTATCTCTCTCTCTCTGTGTATATATATATATATATATATATATATATATATATATATATATATATAAATATATATAAATACTTTTCCTTCTAATTTTAACTGTGTTCAGAGTATTTTATTGAAAGTTAGCTCTTGTTTTGTGCAGTTTTGGCATGGTTCATGATGGAGAAGGCAATCCATGCAGGAAGGCTGAAGGTAACATCATGTCTCCCACCCTAACTGGGAACAATGGTGTCTTTTCCTGGTCTTCATGCAGCAGACAATATCTCAGGAAGTTTCTCAGGTGAGCATCTGTTAAAAAGACAACACTTTTTATACATTTTGGTGTCTCCATTTTTGGATTTGGTGTAAAATATTGCCTATTTTAGGGCAGCAGTGTCATGGTTTTTAATGAACAATACACATAATTATTTGATTTCTGGAGCATATTAAAGACACTCTAGTCACTATATGCTCTCTGTATCATCAGAGAGAGGGTGGAATAGCTTGTGGAAGAGCCTTTCTTTCTGTTAAATTATTTTTTTATCTTTTGAAGTTGATGGTTTTAGGCGGTTTCAATCCTCCCCCGCATCAGCACAATATATAATGTACCAGCCAAGGGTATTAATTAGAATAAGCTATGTAGGCTGATTAATTGATGAATTCCCTAATTATCCCTATAATAGTTATACTGTTCTTTTTCACCCACTGTAAAACGTGTAGATGCATAGACTATTTATAAGAATGAACCTGCTATAATATGGCAGCCATGGGTTAAGATCCTATCATTTCCATTTTAATAGTTAATTTTACTTTGAATACATAACAAATATAAAATGTAAAAAAAAAATACATAAAATATAAAGGAATGACATGAGATAAGTATCATTGCTGTAATGATTTTTATTAATTATTTAAATAAAATATTAATACTAAAAAGGAAAGAATTAGGATTCTACCTCCAAAACCTACCACGACACCACGACTCTGTATGATAAATTGTTTATATAGAAATCATTAATCACATATATTCTGTGTGACGAACATAGATGGAACATAAACCTCGTTATCTATGTAGTTTCTTGTGCCAGTAACTAAAAATAACATCTAAATCAATTATTGACCAATTTAATAAATGTAAACACATTTTCCACATGATTTTTTACCTACTATTGATGGCATAGATTATTTATGGAGAATTACCTTTTTTGTAGGAAATGTATCTTATTTCACGTTATCGCTTTTCTATAAGGTCCTGTAGGCCTTAAGCTTTGGCCGGTCCTTATATTAGCTCTATGGATCTCTCCTATATTCCAAATATTTTCAGTACTATATGGAAGTTTAGAAAGAAGGTCACATGGCTATTCAGTATAATAATTGGACAACCTGGGGCCAAGATGTCTACTGAGCTGAAATGAGACGATTTATTTCTTCAAAACAATCTTTATATAAAATATATCATATTCCACAAATAAATATATTATTAATTTGCTAAGATAAAGTGGAAATATGTTTGTATCCCTTCATATAAAATATCCTGTTCTTTTTTTTTTTTTTTTTCTGCTTTATTACTCCTTGCCCTTGTCCGTTCCTGTCAAAGTCGTTAACCAAGCTGGTATCTTATCTGGATGAGCAGACCAGATGTTCTCCTGGTGTTTGACGCTCTCACGTCTCTGACATTGACCTTCTCACCAGGTGTTTCTGTTGTCTGCCACCTCTCATTCACTTGAGACTTTGTGAAACTTACATGTTCAGACAATATGCGAAAGCTGGACATTATATATTCCGGGCTATCTTCATGGCACATAAAATAGTGACCTCTGAACCTGACATAAGCCGATAATAGATTGTCATGTGAGCCGCCTCTCGTTGGGTTGTGACTCTGCTCCAGCTCCAACTAAATGGTCATTGTAGTGCTCATAATATAGGGTTTTATAGTGCTTATAAATCCTTACATTTAGTGTTTCATTATCTAGCATAGCTACAGTCCCAATAAGGCGGTGGGAGAGAACCTGCCCAGTTGGCTGTCCGGAAATATTTCTGCCGGGAAGGAAAACCTCTAAGGCCAGCGGTTCTCAACCGTTCTAGTGCCGCGACCCTTTGATAAACTTGTGGCGACCCCCTAACAGTAAAATTACTTTTCTTGCTCCTTCATCGGGGTAATTTTGCTACTTTTATGAATCGAAATCTAAATATCTAATATACCTGATGTATTTATATTCTTACAAATATTTAAAGCGTAGTGATTAATCACAAAAACAATATATAATATATATTGTGAAAGTTACGAGAATGGAAAAGTTTGTAGTCATTATGATTAAATTGTCTGCCAACCTCTATCGAAGGACAATTATAGTAAGAAAGTACCAACTACCAGTGGAAAAAAAAAGTACAATTACAAGTTTTACAAATTAGAATAGACCAAAACAAATTTCTGATGGTTTTAGGCGACCCCTGGCAAATTGTCATTTGACCCCCGAGGGGGTCGCGACCCACGTTTAGAGAACCGCTGTCTTAGGCAGATCCTCTCCCACCCCCTGGATGCATATCTGCTGATGTCTAAAAAGTCAAATATAAGTTAATCAAATACTGATCTTATGCTAATCAGTTATTAAATAAATACATGAAACCAAATTGTATGAGCACTATGGGGGTTGCCGGGCTCACTGATATTTGGAATTGAACCAGACGTACTAAAGGGTGGAATGGTGCTGAGTGGGGTGCTATTGGTTCCTTTCTTCAGGATGTCCTCAGGGATAATATTTTGCGTATTGGCAAGCATATTTACCCTCTCATTAGCGGGAGACCCCCACCCCTTTTTCTGCAAAGCAATTTGTAAAAAAGATTAAATAAATAAGGGAACCAGGTATTCACCTTATTTTTGAATACAACAAACGTAATGATAGCAAAAGTGTAAGAGATTCAGATATTTTGGAGAAATAATATCTTTTGAAGACTTTTTTTTTATGATAAAAGGAATCCATTTTGTGTTTGTTACAGCACTTGCTGAAAGGTGACTCATGAGGGTGGGTGTTTTTTAGTCTATCAGGGAAGGAAGGGATGAGGCGAAAGGAACATGGTGGTCATGAGGTTTTGTTACCCAATTGGATCAGAACGAAATTAACATCACACCCTTCCTGTTCACAGGCCCACAAGATTACTGTTGCATCAACAGATGCAAGCATTGCTCTCTAGAACAGTATAAACCCTTCACAAACACACATTCCATGGATGTATCATGGATGCCTCCAGAGTGGAGCAGAAGCATGACATGTTTTTTTCTAATTAAAAAGAGGCCTAATTACTTTTTCCTCTTCGTTTTGTGTTGTTCAGTCATTTCTGACTCATTGTGACTTCATGGACCGTGACACACAGGCACATGTGTCCATGG
Organism: Discoglossus pictus; assembly: GCA_027410445.1. Classification (NCBI taxonomy): domain Eukaryota; kingdom Metazoa; phylum Chordata; class Amphibia; order Anura; family Alytidae; genus Discoglossus; species Discoglossus pictus. The sequence continues at coordinate 116,088 of JAPZIH010000832.1, read as the reverse complement.
TCATGCTGCTCCACTTGGTTTTCATGGCAGAGATACTGAAGTGGGTTGCCAATTCCTTCTCCAGTGGCCCACAGCATACAGCTCCTGGTATTCCAAGGTGGTGTCCCATCTAAGTACTAACCTGTTCGGCTTGAACCTAGGTTGCAGTGGTGAAAGCATCAATCCTAACCACTGGACCACTAGGGAATCCTTACACACTATACGTTTTCAAATACATATATGTTTTGTCATTGTGTAGTGGTCCTTTAGGTATGTTTGATATACATGTTTCAATTTAAAACGTTATACCCTGTTCAGCTCATTGGCGTCGATATATGTTCAGAACTTCCTTGTGCCTATCCTAATTCCAGTATTGATGGCATCCTGCGCTGGGGCCCATTTCATGTATCTAGCACCTTGTAAACCAGTTCTGTCTCACATATAACACTTTCACTATATCACAGCACAGCTCAATCATCCTGTCTGGTGGACGAACCCAAGCAAGTGGGACATTTCAAGTATCCGGAGATGCTTCCTGGGCAGATCTATGATGCGGATGCGCAGTGTAAATGGCAGTTTGGATCCAAGGCAAAGCAATGCAGTCTGAGCTTCGTAAAGGTAACGTAGATTTCAGCATATTCCACATGTAAAAATCCATATACCGTATATACTCGAGTATAAGCCGAGGCACCTATTTTACCACAAAATACTGGGAAAAATGAGTGACTCGGCACCCGGTATATGCTAATAACGTGACGTCACATGCCGCCACGTCATTAGCATTGGCCGGGTCAAGACGCCTGAGAGGGCAGAGGCCGGAGCAGGAGCTGAAGATGGGAGGTAAGTGAGGGTAAAGGGAGAGGGGGAGGTATTTAGAGGGGTAAAGTGAGGAGGGGGGGAGACACGGGGGGATAGAGAGACATGGGGGGGTAGAGAGACACGGAAGGGGTTAGAGAGACACGGGGGGGGGGGGGGTAGTGACTCAAGGAAAAGCCGAGGGGGCCCTTTTTAGCCTTAAAAAAGGGCTGAAAAACTCAGCTTATACTCGAGTATATACAGTAGTTCAGTTTTAAAATTGCAACCGTCTTACCGTGCCATATTATTACAATTATAATTAACAAAGAGTAATTATGACCCACACAAACCGCTAATTGCATAGTTCCGCGTTCCTCTTTTGGTTGAATTTTATCTGTTCTGTGCCGGGCCCAAGTCAAAATATATCTCTAGTGATTAGGGATAAAAAAAAATCGAATTACCTAGTTTGAGATTAATTATAAAATTAAATAATTAAGAATTGGATTGGAACGCCTAACTTAATTAAATGGAATGGTTAAGAAAAAAAGTCATGAGCATAAACCTTTTTTTTTAGAGAAAATCTGAATTTTTGAAGATACTATTGATGTGTATTATCTTATGTCTTGGTTCATGTCATCACTTAAAGCAGCTTTTAGTCTGTTTATTTAATCTGTAACTGGAGGGGCTGGTAGGAAAGGATAAAAGTTGTGGAGGGGATTAGGGTTTGTCATATATTTGGATATTTTAGAATTTGACACCTTTCCTTACTAATGTGCTGAAGCAAACCGCTCATAACATTAGCTGTAAGCCCTACTTCTACGGAGATGTAATTGCCCCCACACCCTTAACCAAAGCATCATGGATTCCTCCAGGGACCAGCAGAAGCATACCAATGTATTGTTTTTCTAATTATAAACTAGCTTAAGGATCTTTTCTTTTTCACAATTATGCACTTTGGCAAATATTTTCCAACACAGACATGTATTACTATTTTATTGTAATTTTTAAAATGTTTGATTTTAGGCAAAAAAAACAGAGCTTTTGATTGCATAAAAAAAAAAAAAGTACATAAATGTAAATAAATATATAGGATACATGTTTACGTACCTAATACAATCCTGAAACCTGTCATATCCCTTTAACATTAGTTTCTTATAAAATGAAGGAAATAAAATGAAAAAACCCTGTTATCCGGCACCTATGGGAACTTAATATTGCCAGATAACTGTAGTTGCCGGTTAATCGGGAGTCCCCGAATTAAAGGGTCTAAACGACCATTAAACCCCCCAAATACCTTTAAAGAGGCATTAGCACCGAAAAAAAGAATTCGAAAAAAAAGTTAGTTGTTTTTTTTTTGTAGTCTCGAACTGCCGGATAGTGCCGGTTATGCCAGTTTAGCGGGAGTTTTTTGAAAATGGGGAATTGATGCCGGTGCTGGTTGCTTGAGAGTCCTGGTTAACTAGGATTCTACTGTATATGGAAAACACTTATCTTGTCTCTACAACTTGTGCAATATGGCGGAGCCATGGACTACAATTTCTATCACATAACACCGACACACCGTCTTCCAACCTCAGTCCATACCCCTTCCTCTGAACAATGCCCCGATGCTGTGTTGAATACCTTACATTGCACTGTTTATGGCTGATCAGTTCCATTATGTGTCGCTGTAGGATATTTGCAAGTCGCTATGGTGCCATAAGGCTGGTCACAGATGTGAGACGAAATTCATGCCGGCGGCAGAAGGCACCGTGTGTGGGTTGAATATGGTAAGATCCTAATCTAATAAGTTGCAGTGAATTTCAAAATAAGAGGCAGATGTATTCACTGCTAGACCTGTAGACATTACTATATCTTGTTTGTGACGACCCAGAGTTGAGGGGCCAGTGCACCTCACTTTTCTCCTTTTAGGTCGTGCCTTTTGTGTTCAATCTCACAACTCCCAGCAAACACCTCTGAAAATCACAGGCTGCAAGCTCAGATCTAGGGCTACTGACTTAATAAAAAAATAATAAACGCTGTTACATCCCTTTGCTTAGGAGTGAATATACAAGACATAGACTCAGACCCTGTTGTTTAGAATGCTAGAGTCAGACTGACTGCAACTTTTACTTGTCCCATGCCCATCCCACGTCCATTTAACTGATCATACAAAACTACATTTTGTTGACAGTGGTGCCGAAGAGGACAGTGTGTAAGATTTGGAGACCATGGTCCCAGGCCGGTCAATGGTGGATGGTCTGATTGGTCGGATTGGTCTGAGTGTTCGCGACATTGTGGCGGCGGAGTGACGTATCAGGAAAGGAACTGTAACAACCCAAAGTAAGGCTGGTCATAGCTCTTCTTAGAATTTGTATATTTCTTAATGTTAAAAGCACTAAGTATTGCCATTAATAGAGCATTTTAATTCGGCAGGTTGGTAATAAATCAGAATATTTTGAGCCTATAATAGATTCTCAATGCTTCTTGCTCATTTGTATGAGTAACAAGGTCAGAAAAAGAGGAAGCGAAAACAATCCTTTGCTGTTTCACTTTAATTTAAATGGGCACAGTTGGGTTTTGCATGAAAATATATTAAGTAAGACCTGTTTTAACGTCATTGAAATTAATAGGAAATGCACAGAACATACGTACGTCTGTAGGTTTCATTGGCAGACACGTATGGCCCATACAGCTATGTTATTGCTCATTGGCTGACGGGCCAAGCCCCAAATCAGTTAAACCATTGTTCTCTAGAGTTTTCTAGATCACTAATTTCGGATAACGGATTTGCATTGTTTAAAACATGGTCTTTAGTGAAGCACCAAAGTCCTGTATTTAAAATATAATCTCATGAAAAGCTACACTGGAAAATGGGCAAAACAGCTAAAAAATACATATTTTAGTTTACAAATTTTTAAAATTTTGCTGATCAGTTTCATGAGGTGGAAGGATACCTTGAATGCAGTGAATGTTGTATCTTCACAATGGGAATCTGGGGCCTTAAATTGTCAGAGCTTTCAGCAAGACTAATGGAAAGTTATTAATTTACAAGACGTCAGAAAGTTGCAGAATTAATTGGCTTAGAAAATACGATGGCGCCAAAGTAAAAATTACTGCATATAAAAGTTACAAATGTATTTTTTTTATCGAGTTTTGTTTTTGCTGTTCAGTCCTTCAGTCGCGTCCGACTCCAGGTGACCATATGGATGCAGCCCGTCAAGCACATCTATCTGTGATCTGGTTTTGCTTATCCATATGGTTTTCATGGAAAAGATTCTGGAGTGGGATGCCATTTCTTTCTCCAGTGGACCGTGATTTGTCTGAACTCTCTGCTATCACGTGCCCATCTTGGGTGGTTCACAGCATCATTGAGGTACACATCCCCTTCACCATGACAAGGTAGTGATCCAGAAGGGGCTTTGTACCCCAATGATGCTGTCATCTATACCATGTAGGTTATATCAAGTTTAGTTATATGGAAAAAATGGAACCGGAGTGGTTGTGATTTTTTTATGGTGTTTTTTCTGCTTTGTGTTTTAGGCCTCAGTACGGAGGGAAGTTCTGCCAAGGATCCAGTCGTATTTACCAGATGTGTAATATCCAGTCTTGTCCACCTAACACATTGGATTTCCGAGCACAGCAATGTGCAGAATACAACAGTAAACCATTCAGGGGCTGGTACTATAAATGGAAACCCTACACCAGAGTGGAAGGTGAGTGATCACGGCTGGTTATCGTGACTTTGTCCATCTTTAGCCCACCTTATGCCTTAGCTTTTATCTCCTTCAAAATGGTTTAATGCCTTTTACATTAAAGTAGCATGGTGTATTATTTCACAAGAGCACAACTAGGTAGAGAAAAGCTTATAAAGCTAGAAAGTATTTAAATATAATGAGTTTGCTGATCCCACGAGCATCCATGATACTTTTGTGAAGGTTGTAGGTTTGATAGGCGCGTTGCCAAGCATGTGCAGAGGAAAGAGGGTAGGTGTCAAATACTAATGCTTCCTATAATTTAACAGGTCCTATTTTGTCTCTCCTCCCTTTCTCCATTCCATTTAGTAGACATAACAGTGGCATATTTAGGTTTTATACTGCCCTAGGCCCATTCATATTTCTGCACCCTCCATGCCCCAATTACTAGTCTTCCTGTTATAAGTTTACCACACACCTCTATATAATGTCGTAAGTTTAAGTACAAATAGCACTGCACTGGAAACTTCAGGTCGCCTGCTGCCCCTGAAAGTGTGCTGCCGTACAGTTGGACCATGGCCTTGGCACAAACACACCATTGGGCTCCAAGCTAGCAGTAAGTTCTGTAGTCAGAAACATAAAAATGTTATACACAAGGACAGACTTTTTAAAAAAAAATATGGCTTTGGTTGTTGTTTAGGTGTTCAGTCGTATCTGACACTCTGTGACTCTATGAACCTCTTTCTCAAGCTCATGTTCATTGCGTCAATAACCTCATCTATCCATTCATACCTTCCCTCCCATTCTTCGTGTGCCTTCAATCTTTCCCAGCATCAGAATCATCACTATGGAATCCTATCTTTTCATGATATGGCTATATTTTTTTAGCTTTATCCTCATGATCAGACCTTCCAAAGAACATTTTGTCTTGATTTCCTGTAGTATTGATTGATTGGATGATCTTTCAGTCCAAGGAACTCTAAAAAGTTTTCTCCAACACCAAAATTCAAAAGGTCATTTCTACGGCGCTCAGATTTCTTTATGGTTCAACTCTCACTTAGCAATACCATAGATCTAACTACGCAGACTTTTGTTTATAGAGTAATATCTTTATTTTTTAATAGCTTGTGCAAACTTGCCATAGTTTTCCTCCCCAGAAGCAAATGTATTTTAATTTCATGGCTACAGTCACCATCTGAAGAGATCTTGGAGTCTGGGAAAATAAAATCTGCCACTGACTCCACTTCTTCCCCATCTATTTGCCAGGAACTGTGATTGCTGTTTGCCATGATTTTCGTCTTTTTAACGTTGAGCACCAGGCCAGCTTTTGCACTCTCTTCTTTTACCCTCATCAATAGGTCCTTTAGATCCTCCTCACTTTCAGCCATCAGAGTAGTATCATCGGCGTATCTGAGGATGTCTATATTCCTTCCAGAAATATTGATTCCGACATTGGATACATCCAGTCCGGCCTTACACATGATGTACTCTGTGTATAAGGGGAATAAATAAGGTGACAATATACAACCTTGTGGCACTCCTTTCCAAACTTGAACCATTTGGTTGTTCCATGTTTGGTACTGACCGTAACATCTTGGTCCACATACAGATTCCACAGGAGGCATGTAAGATGATCTGGTACCCTCATCTCCTTAAGAGCTTGCCACATTTTGTTGTGATCCATACAGTCAAATGCTTAAGAATAGTCTAGAAGTAAATGTTTTTCAGGAACTCTCTTGCTTTCTCTATTATCCATCGAACATTGGAAATTTGATCTCTTGTGCCCCTACAGAACATGGGTTGCACATGGTAGCTCTCAGTCCATATAATGTTGAGTCAAGCTTGCAGGATCTTAAGCAATACCTTGCAGGCATGTGAAATGAGTGCAATTGTTCAATAATTGGAGAAATCTTTGGCACTGCCTTTTTTGGGCATTGACCTTTATTAATCTACTGCGCATTGTTGAGTTTTTCAAATATGGCGGCAACACTTTTACAGCATTCTGAACAGTTTAGCTGCGATTCCATCACCTCCTGCAGCCTTGTTATCAGTAAGACATCCTATGGCCCATCTTACTTCACTCTCCAAGATGTCCGACTCCAGCTCATTGGACAAACTATTGAGGTTATCAAACCTTTCTTAAGATCCTTCCTGTAAATATTGTCTTTATCTGACCTGCTTCTCTTAAGTCCCTACCATTTTTGTATTTTTTCTGGTCCAATTTGTCTCTTGACTTTCCCATTCTGTTCTCTTCTACTATCTCTACATTGTTCATTATATAATGTATCCTTGTATTACATGGCTTAGACATCTGATAATATTGTTAGTATGATCCGTACCTCACAAACATGTGAAGTTATTCCTAAACTACTGTAGTCTTTTAAAAAGTGCAAACTCTTACCAGAGTTGCATATGAAGAGATGTTCTCTCAATACAAGTCTCCAAAATGCATGTTCCAGGAAAAATTTATAATGTTGGCAAATATCTGATTCTTTTTAGCCGTAAATTGTTTCAAGTATATAAAGTACCACAATAATACAAGTTGGAAACATACCTGTCATAATATCATTAAATCCAGAAATGTATATATTTCTGTTGCAGAGGAAAATATTTGTAAGCTCTACTGCACAGCGGAAGATTTTGACTTCTTCTTTGCAATGTCCAACAAAGTGAAAGACGGAACCACCTGCGCGGCAAATGGATACGACGTCTGCATTGATGGCAGTTGTGAAGTATGTATTACTTTTGTGAATTTGCTGAAATTAATTGAAAAAATTGTATAGCGAATAACAAGCCATGTATGGACATTGATGCTTCATTGGCTTTCAAACCCACTGTGGGCGCCTGATGTATTTTAGTATCTACACTAATGTTATAACTGCAGTAAAATGCTGCATTATTTTGACCCCCTGTATAGTTACTGATGTTCCAAGTTCCTTATTCATGTTGAGTACAAAAGTTTGTTTCATGGTCTGACTAAGAGCATAATTAACTAGTAAAATGTCATTAAAGACATATCTAAGTTTCTTGGATTCCAATTGCATCTGATAGAGGAGAATCAGTAGTGTATGCAACATTTTTGGCATGAGAAAATACCAAAATAAACATTTGCAAACTAACCCTGATGTTTGCTAAATCTTTTCAGTTTGCAACTTAAGCTAGTGTTAGTTGACACCCCTGAAAATCTCTGCTATGATTAGCATAAAATCCATAATTTGTTTTGGCCACTCAGGAGAACAGGTTAGCTGATACATTTGTATCATACTCTGGGGTTCCTGTGTTGCAAAGCAGCCTGGAATAAGTAGTCTCAATCTCCCTATATCCTTGTGCTCTCATTCAGCTGTGAGCTCAGACCCCACCCAACATGTGATTCCATCCAGCAGCAAGTACTTCCTTTGAAAGGTCAAACTCTATATTTGGCTGCTCTCCTCAGTGTATTTGGTTAAGCAACATTCTTACATAGTTACATAGTAATTAAGGTTGAAAAAAAGGCTTTCAGCCCATCAAGTTCAACCTTTTAAGATCTCCTCTGATCTGCAACTAATTAAATATTAATTAATTAGTTGTTAATTAATTATTAATCAATTATTTAATTTTGTATTTTTATTTTAATTATTAATTAATCCAGAGGATGTGGTTGTGCAAAGCTGGATTTTACGTTCCTGCCTATAACTTTGTAAATACACTGGACTTATCTATATAACACACATTTTTCTGATAATCACTGCCTGTTTCTTATCAAACATTTTAAACCCAGGAAACTTACCTTTAAGCTATTTTTTAAGTACAAAAAGTACCAATGCTTCTGCGGGTCCAAGAATCATCCATGATACTTGAAAGAAGGTTGCATATTTGATGGTAGTATTTACATCTCTGTAGGAGCAGAACTTGCAGTTATCCTCGTCTACTCCTGAGCATGTGCAGAAGATATTGGTAGCTTTAAAGATATAATAAAGGTGTCCCTTTCCCTCTTCCCTATAACTGATTGATAAGATAAGCACACCCCCTTAGGCTCTAATTTATCACCTAATACTGAAGCCAAACAAGAGGGATTTCCTTTAAAATAATGTTATACTCCTATCTTTCACATTAGCTATTTTATTAGATTGTTACATACTTAACAAACATGGCATTTTTCTGAAATGAATGTGGAGTTTTGTTCATTCCCACCAATTATGAGATTAAATACCAGACTACCAGGATTCTCTCCTCCATTTTGAACACCGTGTCCCATATCAGCACCAAGTTTTTACCATACCAACTCAGCAATGGCCCATTATACACACTTTGGGTATAGATGAACCAAAGTGTCAAGTGTTTGAGAACTTGTGTTGGGACGGAGATACTAAGATTTGACATCTACAAGGTTTCTCGAACACTTAACCCTTTAGAGCAACACTTTAAAAGGTGCCTCTTATGGGCATCTTGCCACTCCATCTCTACCCACCCACATATTGCTGATACAATAAACCTTTTGAAGGCGAAATCTTGGAACATTAGTAACCCCTGGGGGATAATGGGATTTGTCCAAAATATTTCTAATACGAATATTTTTGAAAAATATGTAAATGATGCAACAATAGACTTAAATTAGTGCCCAGGTTTAGATGGTGGGTGATGAACTAAAAAGCACATTCCTAACATGTTCTCATCAGAGTGTAGTTTTTGTAACATACTCCTAAACTATACTTTAATTATATTTAATTATGACTATTTTATATTTTAAATATATATTTTAAGTGCTTTATTTGTATTGGAGAAATGATCACTGTAGTTCCATAAATATATATTTCTTTCAAGAACTAGACTTGATATTGAACAATGTTTGTTTTGAAAGTAAAGATAAAATATATACTGCCTTTAAAGGATTTATTCAAATCTCGCTATTTATACAGACACAGATCCCTATTCTATTCGAGCAATGCAATTAGCGTTTCTCCATAAAACCATAAAATGTTTTAAAAGCCCTCCAAATGTGATCTCAAATGTGCTATTTATTTCCTGTACTGCTATACGATGGAGGCTTCTATCGCTCTTTTGCCCACCATATATTACATGATTGTTGTGGTGAACTACCTCCTCATAAAATCCACTACACAAGCTAAAGAACCGGCCCCACACTTATGATAGGAAGTTGTACATGGGTTCGATTCCCGGCTTGTGTATAATCTATCCTGAGCTTTTCTCAAAGCTGTGTGATACAGCGGGCATATGCTTAAGGGAAGCCATGTTTAAAATGGTTATGGATTGCAAAAGCAAAGCCTTTGTGGGCATATTTGCATGTCCCTGCCAAGTTTCCCAGAATGCAGTGTAATAACTGTATTTCTCGGAATTCTGGGCATGAAGGAGGTTTTTAACTTGTTTTAGATGTTCAAATGTGAACACAAATGTACTATTTATTTACAATATATATATATATATATATATATATATATATATATATATATATATATATATGTGTGTGTGTATATATATATATATATATGTAATATGTCTACTAGGAAACTGACGTGAATAAAATTTGAAAGCTGGCAATGCTGTTTGCCAGACAAAGCTTGGCTATCCCAATTGTACCCTGCGGGCCCCACCCAGCATCTACTTTTACTGGCCTCAAGATGAGCGCTTTGGGGGCTCATCGGCAGACGCACAATGAGCGGCTTTGCCGCTTGTAACGGCTACCCCGGTAGTGAGAGGGTACCAGCCGTTGGAGACGTCCTTTTCTGAAGCAAGGTGCTGTGCAGTAATGAAATGTTTATTCCCATCCACGATATCCCATTGTATAATCCAGGAGTGCTGTAAAATGCGGCAGAGTAACGGTACCATAAATCCCCCTCAAGGAACGAGACGATGCTGCGTTTTGAAGGGTCAAGTAGAACTCTCCTTTAATTGAAACAAAACAACATTTTTAAACATTTCACATACACAGTATGGGCAGTGACTACCTTTGGTCAACCCCTAATTACCTCTGGCCAATCAGGCAGGGTTAATGCGTGGGAGCCAGGAGTCCCCTCCCCCAGGAGCCGCCCACTAGGCGTGGCTAACTGCTCATTCTCCCTCTGACGGTGGATAGAGTAACATCTATAAGCTCACTTATTCCCCTGCTGGGAGTATGGGGAAACCCCAGGTCATCTCATTATTCAAGAGTCCTAACCCCCATTGTTCATGGTGCCATCTCGTCTGCTAAAACCCTTTTGTTTTGCTATCTCTTGTTTGGTTTAGCAAATCCTATTAAGAGGCAGATGGGCAACTCCTGACCAAATGTATGAGACCAAAGATATGTGACTGCATACCACACAATACAATATATTTACAGATATAACCACAACATATTATAACCCAGAACATATCTGCAGATAGCTTAGGTCTGAGCACACATTATTACTGAATGGCGCTCAGACCACATACATACAGTATAGCAATGTGATCATATTTTAACAAAGAATTAAATAACCATAAAACAGCGTAAAACATTGATGGGTTCCGTTACACCGCTCATTACTGGCCTTGGCCAACCCGCCACTTGTTACTTGTATTGGCCAACACGCCCTGTGTCTTTTCCCCACCTCTCCCTCCCCTGTGTCTCCCCCTCTCTCCCTTGTGTCTCTGTTCCCCCTGCTCCCTCTCTTGTGTCTCTGTTCCCCCTGCTCCCTCCCTTGTGCCCCCGTTCCCCCCCTCCATCCCTTGTCTCTGTCCCCCCCCTCCATCCCTTGTGTCTCCATCCCCCCTCCTATCCCTCCCTTGTCTCCTTTCCCCCCTCCTCTTGTACCTGGATGCAACCCTGCCAGCAGCCTTGCACTCACCTCCTCTGCGGCTCCCTCTTGCTCCGGCCGGTACTATTTTCTGGATCAAGCTGCGCATTGCGCATGCCCATACCGCCTACGTGATGCGCGACTTGATCCAGAAAGCAGTTCTGGCCGGAGGACGGGAGCCGCAGAGGAGAAGACAGTGAGTACGGCGCTGCTGGCAGGATTGCATCCAGGTACGTGCTTTAGCTATTAGCAGGAACCAGGTACTGGAGGTGAGGTGCTGGGGAAGGCAGAGGGGGAGATGAGGGGGAGGCAGAGGGGAAATGAGAGAGGCAGAGGATGATGGGAGCCCTGCGGGCCTCGCGATGAGCGCCTGTGGCGCTTATTGCAGCCCTTGCAGAGGGGAGATGACGATTGCAAGGCCTGCATATATATATAGTGGATATAAAAAGTCTACACACCGCTATATGAGAGAGAGAGAGCAGACTCTCAGTTATCCGGTTTCTGGATGCTTGAGAGCAACTATTAAAAGAGGCGTAGATGAGCTGCACATAGGATGCTCTGCTAAGTATATTTGTCAGTGAAAGTTGTTCTAGCAGCAGCAGCAGCTTTCAATCCTCACTTATACACAGGTATGTTCGGCCGGAGTGTGCGGTGCTGAACTCGGGGAATGTAACGCCAATACTGCACTGGCTCAGTCACTCATACCCGGGGAATGTAACGCCAGCACTGCACTGGCTCAGCCACTCATGCCCGGGAAATGTAACCCCAACACTGGCCTGGCTCAGTCACTCATGTTTGGGGAATGTAACCCCAACACTGCCCTGGCTCAGTCACTCATGCCCGGGGAATGTAACGCCAAGACTGCACTGGCTCAGTCACTCATGCCCCGGGAATGTAACCCCAACACTGCCCTGGCTCAGTCACTCATGCTTGGGGAATGTAACCCCAACACTGCCCTGACTCAGTCACTCATGTCCGGGGGATGTAACCCCAACACTGCCCTGGCTGAGTCACTCATGCCTAAGGAATATAACCCCAACACCGAACTGGCTCAGTCACTCATGCCCGGGGAATGTAACGCCAACACTGCCCTTGCTTAGTCACTCATGCCTGGGGAATGTAAGCCAAACACTGCCCTGGCTCAGTCACTCATGCCCGGGGGATGTAACCCCAACACTGCCCTGGCTCAGTCACTCATGCCCAGGGGATGTAACCCCAACACTGCCCTGGCTCAGTCACTCATGCCCGGGGAATATAACCCCAACACTGCCCTGGCTCAGGCACTCATGCCCGGGGAATCTTATGCCAACACTGCCCTTGCTTAGTCACTCATGCTCGGAGAATGTAACCCCAACACTGCACTGGCTCAGTCACTCATGCCCGCAGAATGTAACTCCAACACTGCCCTTGCTTAGTCACTCATGCCCGGAAAATGCAACCCCAAGACTGCACTGGCTCAGTCACTCATCCCCGGGGAATGTAACCCCAACACTGCCCTGGCTCAGTGCCTCATGCTTGGGGAATGTAATCCCAACACTGCCCTGACTCAGTCACTCATGTTCGGGGGATGTAACCCCAACACTGCCCTGGCTCGGACACTCATGCCCGGGGAATATAACCCCAACACCGAACTGGCTCAGTCACTCATGCCCGGGGAATGAAACGCCAACACTGCCCTTGCTTAGTCACTCATGCCTGGGGAATGTAAGCCAAACACTGCCCTGGCTCAGTCACTCATGCCCGGGGGATGTAACCCCAACACTGCCCTGGCTCAGTCACTCATGCCCAGGGGATGTAACCCCAACACTGCCCTGGCTCAGTCACTCATGCCCGGGGAATATAACCCCAACACTGCCCTGGCTCAGGCACTCATGCCTGGGGAATCTAATGCCAACACTGCCCTTGCTTAGTCACTCATGCTCGGAGAATGTAACCCCAACACTGCACTGGCTCAGTCACTCATGCCCGCAGAATGTAACCCCAACACTGGCCTGGCTCAGTGCCTCATGCTTGGGGAATGTAATCCAACACTGCCCTTGCTTAGTTACTCATGCCCGGAAAATGCAACCCCAAGACTGCACTGGCTCAGTCACTCATGCCCGGGGAATGTAACCCCAACACTGCCCTGGCTTAGTGCCTCATGCTTGGGGAATGTAATCCCAACACTGCCCTGACTCAGTCACTCATGTTCGGGGGATGTAACCCCAACACTGCCCTGGCTCGGACACTCATGCCCGGGGAATATAACCCCAACACTGAACTGGCTCAGTCACTCATGCCCGGGGGATGTAACCCCAACACTGCCCTGACTCAGTCACTCATGCCCGGGGGATGTAACCGCAACATTGCCCTGGCTCAGTCATTCATGCCTGGGGAATGTAACGCCAACACTGCCCTGGCTCAGTCACTCATGCCCAGGGAATGTAACGCCAACACTGCCCTGGCTCAGTCACTCATGTCCGGGGAATGTATCCCCAACACTGCCCTGGCTCAGTCACTCATGTCCGGGAATGTAACCCCAACACTGCCCTCTCAGTCACTCATGCCCAGGGAATGTAACCCCAACACTGCCCTGGCTCAGTCACTCATGTCCGGGAATGTAACCCCAACACTGCCCTCTCAGTCACTCATGCCCGGGGAATGTAAAGCCAACACTGCCCTGGCTCAGTCACTCATGCCCGGAGAATGTAACGCCAACACTGCCCTGACTCAGTCACTCATGCCTGTCTACTTCCAGGAAAAATGCAGAGACATACAGTGGATTACATCTTGTGCCTGTAAGCATTTTGTGGCATCACACCCTGGCTCCTGGCATTTGTTGAGCCCTGTAAAATAAAACTTTTATTTAAAGCACAGTATTTTATTTGTTTTTTTCTGGTTTCTTGAGGGTTCTGGTTAACTGAGAGTCTACTGTATATATTTATTCACCGTACACATAAACAGAGCGAATACTGTGCAATACAGATATATAGATCTATAGTTTCAATTAGTAGATCATCTCGAGTTGTTACAACTATATTCTTATGCACCACTTTTCCGGTTTAGGAGATATTTTATATGAATACAACAAGCTCATAATTCTAATAACTTCTGTTTTCTAACTGCATATTACCACAAAAAGGCTTTTAACTAAGACATTAATTGCCTGCTTTGGGATTTGTATTATCTATATCCATGTAAAGTATCATCTTACTGAACGTACAAGCTGCAGAGAGCTTTTTAATTCCAGTTTGGCAGGGAAATCGTATGAAGAAATTAGCCATCCCGTCCTACGATTCGATACGTTTAGACACTTACAGACTCCTAACACACGTTTCCTTTTTTGCATTTCTGGCGACAGCTTGTAGGATGCGATTATATTCTTGGATCAAAAGCAATGTTGGATGCCTGCGGTGTTTGTAAAGGTGATAATTCAACATGCAAGTTTTACAGAGGCCAGTATCTGAATCATCACAAATCCAATGGTAAGGATGTTTTATTGCTATGAGATATTGACTTTCTTATACTTCATATCCTGCAATTTTTTTTTTGTTATATAACACACCATACGGCAACATCTCTAATATAGATTTGTGACCGTAACCTGTAGCTTTGCATAATAGTTATAAACAGTTTCCATTTTGTGTTATGTTGGTGTAACGAGCAATATCTTATGAAGGATTACAGTCTCTGTAGCAAAGCGGTTGTCAACCTTTCTAGTGCCGCAACCCTTTGATAACATTTCCCATGTTGTGGTGACCCCGAACAGTAAAATTACAGTCAAATACATACAATTATCAATTGTAGGTGACCCCTGGCAAATCGGCATTCGACCCCTGAAGGGGTTTCGAACCCACAGGTTGAAAACCACTGCTGTATAAAGTACAGAACTCGTACTTTTTCTTAAGTATATGAAACATCTTTTAGAAATAAAAAGCTTTTCCGAAGCCTATAAAATTTACTGTTTCCCTTGCAATTGTTGTATTTGTTTACAAAAGACTCTTCTTATCGTCCAATAAGGATGTTTATAAGAAGCCATGCCCACTTTTAAACAAAGTGTTAAAATTAAGGAGGTAACAATGTCTGACTTAAAGGATCACTGTAATGTGCAAACAGAGAAGTTGGTTGTTTTAATTACGTATTGATCATTAAAAAAAAAATGATATTCAGTGATTAAAAATCAATACTAAACTTATATTCAAATTCCCAGCCACGAGTTGACCTGTTGATTTTATAAGGCCATCAAGGATGGGGGGAACGGTGCGGCTGGAAGGTTAAGATAGAGGTTAACCTGAGTCTTGATAAGAATACATGGCTTGCTTTCAGTCCAAAGGGTTGCCAAGGGCATCTACTGTGACATATAGCTAATCTCCAGCCAATGAACAGCATTGTACTGATATAATCTTGTCCCTGACAATTTAGTACTTCCTGCCATCCAGAGCCACCCATTCAGTTGATTTTATATTTGGTAGAGAAGAGGAATCTAATCTCTAAAAATAAGTTTAATATTCAATTTTGTTTCTCTCCATGACTCTATGGACCACAGCACGCCAGGTACATCTCTCACTCACTGCCCCTGTGAGCTCCATCAAGTTCATGTTCATTGCTTCAATAACCTCATCTTCCCATCTCCACCTCTGTCGTCCCCTTCTTTTTGTGCCTTCAATCTTTCCCAGCATCAGAGTCTTTTCTAGGCAAACCTGCTGTTTCATGGTATGGCCAAAATATTTTAGCTTCAGCCTCATGATCAAATCTTCTAGTAAACAGTTTGGCTTCATTATCTGTAGTTCTGATTTATTGGATCTTCTTGAAGTCCAAGGGACTCTAAGCAGTTTTCACCATCACCACAAATCAAAGGTGTCAATTCACCTGTGCTTAGACTTCTTTAGGGTCCAGCTCTCACATCCGTATGTTCCTACTGGGAATACCATAATAACTATGCAGACCTTTATTGATAGTTTAATATCTTTACTTTTTACTAGCTTGTCCAAGCTTGCCATAGCTTTCTTCCCCAGTGTTTTAATTTCATGACTACAGTCACCATCTGCAAAGATAATATTCAGTATTGCTTTTCAAATAATTTCAAATTATATTTTGCTAATGATCAATGTTTAATTAAAACACTGAGCCACTATATTAGTGCTTTAAAAAACTGCTAATAACTTGCTCTTCATGCAACAAAACTCTTTTGTGTCCATTAAATTACTTCACTCTGTGATAAAAAATTAGTGTTGTCTCTCTAAATAATAAAGTTGTGTCAAATCCGATAATATATTTTATTCCTTGAGGATGTACAACAGGAAATCTCTTCAAGAAAAAACTTGTTTTTAAGGAATACGTGGATCTAGATGAAAAAAATGTGGATTAAAGGACGCTTTCTGTAAATAATAAAATTCAAACTTTTAGAAATCTTCAATTACCTTCACATTATGAAGGGGCATCATGTTATATATAGGTTTACGCTTCGAAATCAGTGGATTTTATTTGTTCTACTTCCTGAGACAATGCCCATTTTTATCTTTAAAGTGAACATACCTGACCCTGGCAAGATCCATTGGGCGTTAAACACACTGACCCAGCGTTTCTTGGGAAAATTACGGGCCACAGCTTTATTAAAGCAACCATAAACCAATAACCAATTAACATAATTAACATTGTTACATCACCGCTCAAATAACATCCCGGAAGAGAAGAGCGGCCTTGTCAGTAACCTCACGCCCTGGGCCCGCGCCCAGATCCTCCCAGTGCTTTCCTAAGCACTCCCATGAGGCAGGGCAACGCCCACTTAAGCCTGTGGGCCGGGCAACTCACCTCCCACCAACCAAAGACATTCCTACTTGCATCCTAACTTAGAAATCTCAAAATCCTCACCCTTCAACTCTTTACCACCCCTTTTTTTATTTTATTTATTTTTTAAAACCTAACTTAAGATTCCTGGAATTTGCTCAACCAACCTCACCCCCTAGACATACCTTACTAGCATATCTGCTACTTTCCTAACTGACCACCTACTCAAGGGGAGGGAGGGAATCAGCTCAATGGCTGGCACGGAGTGAGGCGGAAGTCCCTCCTCCTCCCCCCAGCCAATCAGTAGCGCCCAGGCTCCGCCAGTTCACGCAGCGCTGCGTCAGACCCAGCGTCCCTGGGCTGCCTCCGCGTTGGCCAGGTGCCTTCTAGTGGTAACAGGATGGTTGCCATAGAGTTTCTGAAATCAGAATGATTTCTACATCACTTTGCTGAAATCACTACTAGGTGTAAATTGTGATAGTGTACAAGGCATGTCTTAAAGAACCATTACAGTACAAGAAAACAAAAAGGCACTTTTTTTGTCAAGTAGGTATGCACCAAACTAACAATATTAACATCTGTTTGAGCCATGAACATAAAACATTTTGGGGGAAAATCTGAATTTTTGAAGATGCTATTTATCTTTGTTGCATCACTTCCTTAGAGCTGAAGGTTGTTTTTTTTTTTTTTTTTTTCAATCAGTTTTATTAACTAGCAAGAATGCCAAAATACAAATAGGAATTTACAAAGGAGTAATAGAATAAGTTTATGAAACATTCAAATAAAAAACTCGACCCCCTTGTAATCTCGTATATATTAGTATTATAAAAGAGATGACAAATGTACGAAAGTTTACCTAGGCATGAGCATTTTGTACGCATCCTTACTAGCAGTTTTTCTTTTTTTTATAGATAAGGCACAAGGTTCTAATGAAAACATTAAAATCACAAAAAAATAAAAGAGAAGCAAAAAACAACTGGGTTAACTAAAAAGTCTGTCTCGGATACCTGTTACCAAAGAGTTTAAGGCTTAGCTCCAACCTCTACCCCCGAGGGGACCCTCAGCCAGCCAAGTCGAGTATTAATTTAGTCATCCATATATATTTTAGGGAATTGAAATACTGTGTGAGGAGGCTAACCAAGGTTTCCATACTTCAACAAAAAGAGCGGTTAGGAGTTTTCAAGATGAGTGTTTTTTCAGTGTAGGGAGTGGTGGGGGAGGAGGTAACAGAGAGAAGCCCACTCCTCTTGTTTGATCGCAGGATAGGATTACAATTAACGATTTCCTCTTTTTTTAGCCTACAGACACCTTGCATTATTCATTTTGTATTTAAAAACTAGATGTTTGACCGTTTCCCTGCTTAATTATGCTCTTATTCATACTCAAAGATTTCAAAAATCTATATATACTAGCTACATGCCCGTCAAAAATGACGGGAATGAAGTTGTGAGTCTGGCAATGCTGTTTGCCACACAATGCGAAGCTATGGCCCCTTTGAGCACCTTCGGTGCTGATCGCGAGCCCCGCGCTGAGCGCCTTTTGCGCCTATCTCGTGGCTCGCATTTAGTGCCTTTGGAGCTCATTGCGAATCTCTCCCCCGTGTACTTTACAGGCCTCATGATGAGCGCCGCTCATTGCCGTATTTGTCAAGCTACAACTTTCCTTCTTTGCAATGATCCACTTCGGCACTCATCGCGAGCCCCACGATGAGCGCATATAGCACTCATTGCAAGACTCTCGCCCTGTGTACTTTGATAGGCCTCACGATATGCGAGCCTCTCCCCCCCGTGTAGTTTAGGAGCCTTGTGATGAGTGTTACTGGCTTGGGTTAATTGTTACTGGCTTGGGTTAAGTGTTACTGGCTTCAAGCTCTTTTTTACTGCCTTCAGCCTCGTTTTCACCCTGTTAAATTTTTTCTGTGCCATTTTTTTTCTCGCTGAGGCGATTTTCGATCGTAAAAAATACGCCAAATATGCCTTAAATTAACTTGCAACCTCGCTCCCCGTCTTTCCCCCTGTGCTGTGTGTAAGTTAACTTGAGGCATATTTGTTTTTTTTTGTTTTTTTGCTGCTCTTTCCAGTTCCGTGGTTTGTCCGTTAAATTCGTAATTTAGTGCAGCCCCGCAACTACGGGCCTCGGTTTGCGATCTACGGGCTTCGGTCCTAAGTCCTACTTAGTCAATCTTGTGCCAGAGAATCGCAAGTCACATAGTCAGTTTGTCCGGTCCCATTGTCTTGTTTGCCTGGATCGAGAAACAGGTTTGCATGTATCAATCGAAAAAAGTTAATTAATATTTTATTAATCACACTTTATTTATTTGGAATCTTAAAATGTTATCTGTCAGTATCCCTATAGTAACAATAATATTTTTCCTAACTTCTAGACTATTATTCAGTTGTTACTATTCCCGCTGGAGCGAGAAGTATCCATATCCAAGAGCTTGAAATATCCACAAGCTACATTGCAGTGCGCAACTTACATAAGAAGTACTATCTAACAGGGGATTGGACAATTGATTGGCCTGGAAAGTTCTCCTTTGCTGGAACAACCTTTAACTATCAACGCCCATTTCAGCATCCTGAGAGCCTGTATGCTGCTGGACCAACCAATGAGACACTGGTGCTGGAAGTAAGCATTGCAACCCTATTATATATATAATATAATATACCGTAATATACTCTTAGCTATTACAGAACCACTATAGTTTAGATTTTTTTATTTTTGCGAAGTGTGTGAAAAAAAAACTAATAACTTTAGCAGGTATGTTACCCATGAGCATGAAAGCATTCTTAGCGAAAATGTAAATTTTGCTAACTTTGGCCTCTATTCAATTGAGCAAGTTACTGGACCCGTAATGTAGCCCGTAAACTGATTTGCTATTCAATTGGTATCTTTTAGCGAGCTGCAAACAATCTACGGGTTACAGGCTGAAAATCCCTGAGGTTGCCAAAATCGTAACTCCGACCCAGCGAAGCCTTTGATCTTTTAAGCCCGCAAATGTTACAAATTGCTAAAATCGCAAATTGCAATTAAATTGTTACAAGCCCACAAATGTTTTCACACCCGTAAATGGCAAATGTAGAAGAAAACCCTATGGGTACCAGATAGGACTTGCAAGGGGGTTGAAAACCTGATGGTAGCACTGTAAATGCAAATAAAAAATCAATACTGCACTTTAAAAGACCGGTAAAGCGATAAAAGACATTATAATTAATTACACAACCGTCTCAAGCTGCAAATCTGCATTAAAAAATTATTACTTTTTTACGACTCATTTGCATGTCATATCAATCTCTGGAATCAATGAGTTAATTCATATCAGGCCACCCACTTGTACTAAAACAGCATCGCCATTCCTTTTTATTATATTGTACATTGACGGATTGCGAGTCTGATCGCATATCGGACCTCTAAACGCCAATTGATTGACGTTTAATCTCCATGTTTTACTGATGTCATGATGACGGTTTCATTGACTATTGGCTGTTTCTAAATCGATAGTTATGGGCTTGCTTAATTTATCATGATCACGCTCTGAAATGCTACTTATAATTGCATGGTTTACGGTTTCGGCTTTCGGCCCATAAATTGTGGGCTTGTGCAATTTAAGCACTCTGTAATAGAGATGTCGCGAATAGTTCGCCGGCGGACTGTTCCCGGCGAACATAGCATGTTCGCGTTCGCGGCGAACTGCGAATATATGCGATATTCGACCCGCCCCCTATACTTTATCATTGAGCACACTTTGACCCTGCAACTCACAGTCAGCAGACACATTCCAGCCAATCAGCATCATACCCTGCCTTCCACACCCTTCTACCTCATGGACAGCAGCCATTTTGGAATCATAACTAACTTGCAGTCTTACTGAGAGTAGGCTGAGTGTAGGTGATACTGCATCGATAGGGAAAACCATAGCTAGGCTACTGTACACAGTGTGCAATACAGTCCTGAAGGACTCTTTTGATCTCTGCTGCAAGGACACCCCTGTGTCTCTTCCCCCCCTTATCATCATCCTCCCCTCACCTTAGCACCCAACCCTAACACCCCTCACACTTATCCCTAACACCTAACCCTAACATCCCTCACCGTAACACCTAACCCTAACACCCCTCACACTTATCCCTAACTCCCCTCACCCTAACCGTAACACCCCTCACACTTATCCCTAACACCCCTTACCCTAACCCTAACACCCCTCACACTTATCCCTAACACCCCTTACCTTAACCCTAACACCCCTCACACGTATCCCTAACACCTAACCCTAACATCCCTCACCCTAACACCTAACCCTAACACCCCTCACACTTATCCCTAACACCCCTTACACTAACACCCCTCACACTTATCCCTAACACCCCTCACCCTAACACCTAACCCTAATACACCCTTACACTTATCCCTAAAAGCCCTTACCCTAACACCTAACCCTAACATCCCTTACCCTAACACCCATCACACTTATCCCTAACACCCCTTACCCTAACCCTAACCCCCTCACACTTATCCATAACACCCATCAACCTAACACCTAACCCTAACATTCTCACACTTATCCCTAAGACCTAACACCCCCCACACTTATCCCTAACACCCCTCACCCTAACACCTAACCCTAACACCCCTCACACGTATAACTAACACCCCTCACCCTAACACCCCTCACACTTATCCCTAACACCCCTTACCCTAACCCTAACACCCCTCACACTTATCCCTAACACCTAACCCTAACATCCCTCACCCTAACACCTAACCCTAACACCCCTTACACTTATCCCTAACACCCCTCACCCTAACACCTAACCCTAACACCCCTCACACTTATCCCTAACACCCCTCACCCTAACCCTAACACCCCTCACACTTATCCCTAACACCCCTCACCCTAACACCCCTCACACTTAGCCCTAACACCCCTCACCCTAAAACCTAACCCCCTCACTCTTATCCCTAACACCCCTTACCCTAACACCCCTCACACTTATCCCTGTGTCTCTCCCCCCCCTTATCATCAAGGGAGGGGGGAGGATGATGAGGGAGGGGGGAAGAGACACAGGGGAGGATGATGAGGGAGGGGGGAAACAGACACAGGGGAGGATCATGATGGAGGGGGTAAAGAGATACAGGGGAGGGTGATGAGGGAGGGGGGAAGAGACACAGGGGAAGATGATGAGGGAGGAGGAAAAGAGACACTGGGGAGGATGATGAGGGAGGGGGGAAAGAGACACAGGGGAGGATGATGATGGAGGGGGGAAGAGACACAGGGGAGGATGATGAGGGAGGGGGTAAAGAGATACAGGGGAGGATGATGAGGGAGGTGGGAGGATGATGAGGGAGGGGGGATGAGACACAGGGGAGGATGATGAGGGAGGTGGGAGGATGATGAGGGAGGGGGTAAAGAGATACAGGGGAGGATGATGAGGGAGGGGTAAAAAGATACAGCGGAGGATGATGAGGGAGGGGTAAAGAGATACAGGGGAGGATGATGAGGGAGGGGGTAAAGAGATACAGGGGGGGATGATGATGGAGGGGGATGTTAGGTTATTTATGCCGTTTATGGATTAAAACCAGACTCTGCATCAACTATGTAATTTTCCGTGGGAGTTTAGCCATGGATCCCCCTCCAGCATGCCACAGTCCAGGTGTTAGTCCCCTTGAAACAACTTTCCCATCACTATTGTGGCCAGAAAGAGTCCCTGTGGGTTTTAAA
Source organism: Discoglossus pictus (assembly GCA_027410445.1). Taxonomy (NCBI): domain Eukaryota; kingdom Metazoa; phylum Chordata; class Amphibia; order Anura; family Alytidae; genus Discoglossus; species Discoglossus pictus. The sequence goes on along the minus strand of JAPZIH010000832.1, from coordinate 93,409 downwards.
ATCCGCCTGTCCATTGAAGTCTATGGCGGTTCGCCTGGTTCGCCGGTTCGCGAACATTTGCAGCGGTTCGCGTTCGCGTTTCGCGAACCGAAAATTTTATGTTCGCTACATCACTACTCTGTAATTGTAGCAAATTTCAAGCCCACATAATTACGGCCTGTATAACATAATCTGTGGGTTTGCAATTGAATAAGGCCCTTATACAAAATTTCATGTTGCCTTGCTTTAGCATTCCATAACAGCTTGGAGCCTAAGAGTATATGCATATATACTGAATGCATGGAGGGGTGAGGGATTAGGGATGGGGAAGAGTGAGGGATTTGGGATGGGGAAGAGTGAGGGATTAGGAATGGGGAAGAGTGAGGGATTAGGGATGGGGAAGAGTGAGGGATTAGGGATGGGGAAGAGTGAGGGATTAGGGATGGGGAAGAGTGAGGGATGAGGAATGGGGAAGAGTGAGGGATTAGGGATGGGGAAGAGTGAGGGATTAGGGATGGGGAAGAGTGAGGGATTAGGGATGGGGAAGAGTGAGGGATGAGGAATGGGGAAGAGTGAGGGATTAGGGATGGGGAAGCGTGAGCGATTAGGGATGGGGAAGAGTGAGGGATTAGGGATGGGGAAGAGTGAGGGATTAGGAATGGGGAAGAGTGAGGGATTAGGGATGGGGAAGAGTGAGGGATTAGGGATGGGGAAGAGTGAGGGATTAGGGATGGGGAAGCGTGAGCGATTAGGGATGGGGAAGAGTGAGGGATTAGGGATGGGGAAGAGTGAGGGATTAGGGATGGGGAAGAGTGAGGGATTATGAATGAGAAAGAGTGAGGGATTAGGGATGGGGAAGAGTGAGAGATTATGAATGAGGAAGAGTGAGGGATTAGGGATGGGGAAGAGTGAGGGATTAGGGATGGGGAAGAGTGAGGGATTAGGAATGAGAAAGAGTGAGGGATTAGGGATGGGGAAGAGTGAGGGATTAGGGATGGGGAAGAGTGAGGGATTAGGGATGGGGAAGCATGAGCGATTAGGGATGGGGAAGAGTGAGGGATTAGGGATGAGGAGGCGTGAGAGATTAGGGATGTGGAAGAGTGAGGGATTAGGGATGGGGAAGAGTGAGGGATTAGGGATGAGGAGGGGTGAGAGATTAGGGATGGGGAAGAGTGAGGGATTATGGATGGGGAAGAGTGAGGGGTTAGGGATGAGGAGGGGTGAGAGATTAGGGATGGGGAAGAGTGAGGGATTAGAGATGGGGAAGAGTGAGGGATTAGGGATGAGGAAGAGTGAGGGATTAGGGATGAGGAAGAGTGAGGGATGAGGAATGGGGAAGAGTGAGGGATTAGGGATGAGGAGGGGTGAGGGATTAGGGATGGGGCGGGGTCAGTTATAACATTGAAGACTAATGTTTGGTATTTTACCCCTATCCACTTCCCCCACACATACCCAGAAGTAGCTTGTCACAAATTTAACTGCAAACAATACATTTGCAGAAATGTTAATGACATTTTCACACAAACGACCCTCACCAAAGTGTCAAGGAGGCCTCAATAAATAAAATGTTTTGTTTTTCTAATGAAGACTTGGCGTTCTGACCCTTTTTACTTCCTAATCGTTCTTAGTCGCACATTGTCATCGTACATTGTTCCTTTTATCAGTTTTCCAAGTAACCAAGGAGTTGAACTTTCATATAAAGTCACACAATTCTTAGGTGCTTTTTTTAATATCCACATTTTTTTTATTGGAAGTATTTTATTCCATATAATACATATTGTGAACAGAGCAGTAGGAGTCAGAAGTCTATGACATTAATACTGAAAACAGAACCTGAGTAAAGTTTTACTCCGGATAAGAGCCTTATGTGCTGTCAGGATATGTTGATAGGGATTAGTTTGATGATCTGGGGTTGTAATTTAGGTAATCTCACAAGATGGTACAGGGAAGATGTGATGAAGATGATTTCTTGAGAGAGGATAAGTTTGCATCGGTTGGAATATGGTTAATTGAGAAAATAGTAATGATGGGTGATATAAAGTTATATATATTAAACAAAAACAGCCGAACCAGAGCGAAAGTGCTGGAGCTGCCAGCAGATCTCAGTATCCTCAAAATGTAGGAGAATGCAAGAATCTAGTACACAGTTTGTAACACTTGGAAAATGATTGGTAGAGATTAATGAGTACAGAACAAATGGATTTAACACAGACTCTCACATGAGCCATAGTGACAAACTTTCCCTGACAACCACCTAGCACCTCTACTGATAACAGCTTTGGCTCCGACCACATTGTATATCTTTTATCGCTAAGGTAGCAAATATGTCAAGCTATCATCTTAAAAGAAGCATATTACTGGGTAGCATGTGCTCCGGGATGGATTTATATCCTTACTAGTATTTCATAGTGTTCCATAATGCACAAAGCCCAGAGACAAGTTGCCCAGGGGCAAGTTGCTGCTTGTCACCAGAGGCTGTGTAAACCACAGTAAGGAAAAGCATGGACAAGGATCAATGATAAAATCTGAATTGTAATCTGTTTTTGATTAAGGAATTAAAATACATTATTGACCTCTGCATACGTGATTATGTACGTAACTCTTGAACAACCCAACTCAACACATAAATAAAACACAGACACAAATTATGGGAATAAAACTGGCCACAGCCTTTATTTGAATTAACAATTCACCAAACCAAAAACCAGAGGTGGTTGCTCACGTCCATCAAGGGGAGCCCACCAACCGAGCTCCCAGAACCCTGTGTCAAAGAGACCTCCCCCTTTACCAGTTGTATACCACCAACATAAATCTGCTCCCCCTTAACGAGAGCAATCACCCCCCGCCTACTAGCTGTGACAAATGCAAACCAAAATACAGGGAGGGAGGGCGGGATCTTCTCATGTGCTTCCCCCTGGACCATCTACCCACAAGGCGGGAAGCTCTCAATATTATACAACCCCTACTCCTCCCCCTGTTATCTAACCTTACACACTCCCACACACTAGCCAGGTCAAAACGCCCCCTTCCACCATAATGCTATGAATTGTGCTGTCCATATACTCTATCTGTATTTTGGGGGTTATATTCCTGAAATAAAGTAGACATAAACTGGATACAAAACTACATCTCCCAAAACCTTCTACGAATCCTTGTCATCATCCGGCGGTCAGCTGATTGGGGAGGGTCACATTTTGGGGTTGTTCAATGGTAAGGAGCTATAAATGAAAAAATGTAAAGCTAGATTTATATATAGCTAGCATATGCTGCACGTAAAATAAGGTAAAAATACAGTATGACGAAATACTGGCCTCTCTGCGTGCTCTCAGACTTAATAATTAGAGGCTACAATCTTTGGTTGAGATTAAAGTTAACATTAGCAGATATTAGTCATCATCGCTTTAGCATTAAGCGGCCATTTCTACAGTGCCACGTTGGTTACTTCAGTGTGGTTTATGAGAGATTAAAGTTCTAGTTGCCAGACAGACATTTCTGACCCAAAGCAAACAAGCAATTATGGACAGAGCTGGTTGGAAACCACCTACTGTATTAAATTATGATATTTCATGATATTTATAGTGTCTTACGAATGGCTTAAAGGGACTGTAGTCAAAAAAGAAATGTTTTAAAAACATGTTTCAAATAGATTACTTATGTTTTATCATCTTCACATACATGTAAGAATCCCACAGATTTACTACTTCTCACTTTCTTCCTGTTCACATTCATGAGTGCTGCCATCATTCACACCTGTAACATAAGGCCACACCCCTGGGAAGGGCTACCTTCTGCCTACACACTGTAACTGCTACCACTTCAAATTGGTGAATGTAGACCTTTTCATTGTAAAGTGGTATTTTCTCATATTGCCTCTATGCTTTAAAATTTACACTTATTCTAGCTTTTTCTTTATTTCAAATATTTTTCCCCCAGATAAGGAGTCTGTTACACAGAACATAATTTTAACTTGGAATCTGTTGCAGTAAGTAGCACAACATTATGCTTTATTTTAGTACACTTGGCAACTCCAACGAACTTGGAGACTGTGGTTTTAAACTTAAGAAGCTGTAAATTTTATAACTCGCTGCCCTGCGGCCTGGGGTTGCTGAGTGTTGTGTCTGAAGTCAGGTGGTGGCTGTGTTAGAGGCTCTCAGCCTGGACATGTTAAAGGAGCTTTCAATTTGTAAGCAATTGGCTTTTGGCGAAATGGAACATGGATCCAGTCCAGTTAAGTAGGCTGTAGCGCTGTAGATCTTCATATTCTTGGCGCTACACACCGATTCTTAATGTGAACGTGTTAGGAAATGGATTCATTCATTATTTAACACAATTTTAAATTACCATTGAACACATTCCATTATATATATTTAAAAATAGAAATATTACAGTAGGGTTTTTACCACTTCTTTTGAATCACTTGTTGACTTCCATATTAAGCACATTACAGTGCAGGTTATCTATATATTATGCAAATTGGCACAAGAGCTATTATCCCTGCCAATGGCTACGCTGTCGTTTCCTATTCCAAATAGCTTCATGCTGTAAAGGTTTCACATTTCTATTGTATAGGATTTTTACCATTATATTTCAAAAGCCGTTAAAATATTTTAAATGACCTAAAAAAGTTCATTTTTATTGCATGGCCAGAACACCTCCATAACAGACCTAGGTATCTGGAACCAGTGAGATGTACCGTTTCGCAATACTCCAAGATACGGCTGTAATGCACAATTAATAAAACAGCCGCAGAATCCCTATGGAATGGATGAAAAATAGGTCTAGAATTTATATGAGCAGATTTAAAGGTGAAAGAAGAACAGAAAGGTTAAAAAAATTGTTTATGACAATTAAAAAGCCTTAAAGGATCACCGTAGTCCTTTATTTATAATATATTTTTGAAAAACAACACTTGATATTAAGAAATGTGAAAAAATAATATGGACTTTAATTTTGTTCAGTTCAAAGAACTAATAATTAAGCTGACAAATTACTGTGTGTCTATCTATCTATCTATCTACATATCTATCTACACATATATTATAAATATATAAATTGATATATACATATTTAAACACACTTATATATATATATATATATATATATATATATATATATATATATATATATATATCATAAGGTCCACATCACAAGCTGAGATCCTGCTCCACGCTGATGATATCCAGTAAGCTTGAAACAGCTGTATGTGGCTAGGATTCTCAGCTTGTGTATAATCCAACCTTGGCTTTGCATAAAGGCTCTGTAATGCAGCGGGCATAAGCGTAAAGGAAGCCATGTTTGAAATGGCTATGGATTGAAGGGCAAGGCATTTGTGGGCACATTTGCATGTCCTTGCTCAGCTTCCCAGAATGCAGTGTAATAACTGTTTTTCTCGGAATTCTGATATATATATATATATATATATATATATATATATATAGTAAATAAATAGTAAATCTGTGTTCACATTTGAATGTCTAAAGCAAGTTAAAAAAACTGTTTCCGGCTCAAAATTCCAAGAAATACAGTTATTACACTGCATTCTGGGAAGCTGAGCAGGGACATGCAAATGTGCCCACAGTTGCCTCGCTCTTCAATCCATAAACCATTTTAAACATTACTTCCTTTAAGCTTATGCCTGCTGCATTACACAGCTTTTATGCAAAACCAAGGTTGGATTATACACAAGTTGGTAATCCTATCCACATACAGCTGTTTCAAGCTTACTGGCTATCATCAGCATGGAGCGGGATCCCAGCTTGTGTTGTGGACCTTATGAGGAGGTCGTTCACCACAACAATCATTTCATATATGGTGGGCAAAAGAGCGATAGAAACCCCCATCGTACAGTAAATAAATAGTACACCTGTGTTCACATTTGAATGTCTAAAACAAGTAAAAAAATCAAATTTCCAGCTCATAATTCTGAGAAATACAATTTACACTGCATTCTGGGAAGCTGAGCAGGGTCATGCAAATGTACACACATATATAAATCCATACTGATTTAAGTGTGGAAAGGAAGGAGGAGGAGAATAAGGGGGAAGGGGAGAAAGGGAGGAGGAGAGGGGGGAAGGGGTAATGGTGCTCTGCAGAGGGGGGGATGGTCCAGAATATAGAAAAAGTTTAAGTGTATATTTTATACACACTTAAACTTTTTCTATATTCTTTTTCTATATTATAGATATATTATCCCTTCCCTGCGAGCGTCGACGATGCAGGGGGGCGGAACAAGGAGGTATGATTATGTGAGTATTTTTTAATGTACCGCTTTAACGTTCTTAATACTGACATAATCATACCGCCAGGAGGGTTAATACCTTACATCAATTTCCCTTTAATTTAAAATACAGTATTGTGTTTATATTTATTTTTGCTATGCTACAGACAGGAGTTTAACCCCCTTGCAGGTCCTCTCTAGTGCCATAGGATTTGTGGCTCCGGGGTAGAACGCAGTGCATCCTTGAGGATTCGTAGCAATTTAATAGCAATTTGCAATTGTTACATTTACGGGCTTGACAGATCAAAGGCATAGCTGGGACGGAGTCCAGATTTTGATGGCAGTAGGGTTTTTCCACCTGTAACCCGCAGATCGTTAGATCCGTGGGTAGCTGAACGAGGCCAATTTAATAGTGGTTACTCTTGCGGGCTACTTTACAGGCTACGATTTCCAAAATTGTAGCAATTTAAAAGGGCCCTATGTTTTTTAAAAATCCTTTTGCACCCTGAGACAAATCTAAATACACATTTTTTATTGAAAACCAGGCAAGAGCCAGATAATTGGATCATTTAGGATGACTCGCTAATTTGTCTGAAACTCTCCTGGTACAAACCACTCCATGATTTCAAAAAATGTTTTAAATAATTTTATTAAAGTCTATTGAAACACCCCTCATTTCTGTGATGAATGCCCAATTATTGTATGGAAGTAGAAAAACAGAAAAAGGCCAATCACCTGTAAAAAAAACAAAAAAATAAATAAAACTCAAATCAATCTTACACTAAGATAAAAAATAAAATATATTAGATGTGATCCTGACTTATTTTTTTATAAATATGTGGCCTGTTACAATGGCTGATACGGGAGAGAGTTGATGGTCTATTGGGGAAGTAGTTAGAAAGAAGGCACGTCTTCAGTAAGTTGTGATGATCTATGAAACGGTGGTCAAGGAGCGGTTAGAATACTTGTGACGAGGGGTGACCTGAGGGAGGTTGGACAGCCTTTTAGGGTGTTCAGCAAGAGGATGGCTAAACTGTAAAAGTTCATTGTCTGTTAGAGGACGGTCAGAGAGAAGGGGGGTCATCTATAATGGGTAGTGACATATAGAGATGTATACACAGAGGGTGGGGGGTGCATGGGAAGGGGGGAATTATTTGTAAGGGGAGATAATCTATGAGGGGGCACTTAATGATAGTGTGATTGTGATAATCTACATGGGTATTATGGGGTGAGGGAGTAGCTTAACTGTATGGATTAAGTAAAAAGAAAGCCATTCTGAGCAAACATATGTTTCAAGCAGGCCTGTATATCTGTGCTTTCACAGATTTACTTAGTAACTCGTGGTTCCCATGCGTCTAAAGATTGTGGGTAGAGATATGCAAATCAGGCTCAACATGTATCAGCTTTCTGCCTCTAGCCCGCATAACATGAGTTCCATTTAGGTGTATGTAGAAGGCTCCCAGGAAGCCTTCAGTGCATAGCCTTAGGTTAGTGAAGAATGCCAGATACATACTCACCGACATCTGTTTCGCCATTATATGGAGAAATACTCTTTAACATACTTGTGAATGGTCATACAAAAGAGAGAAAAATATTTATGAGTATATCTGCATGCCGCAGTATTGTGCATGTAGATGTTCTCTGATCTTTATATCATTTACATAGTACAATGATTCTGTGAGTCCCATTTGCATCTCCCTTCCTTCTGGAGACACATTTCCTGACCGAGGGCCTGACCTGACATTTCCACTAGCAGGTACATTATCTGACCACTAGGGACAGATAACATATTACACACCTGAGACATTTACCTCACAATGTCACATGCCTTCCTACCTAAGCAAACTTTCACTTACTTCCTCACCTTTGCTATCCCTTATTTGTTCCTCCCCAAGTTTCTGCCTCTTCCATCCCCTTTAGAGTGTAAGTAGCGAGTTCTCAATCTTGTAGGGTGCTTTGGAAAAAAGCACTTCCTGCAAAGATTCTAAGCTCAAAACAGGGCCCCCCATTTTCTGCAGTTTGTTACCATTGTATTCTTCCTTGCCCTTATCCCCTGTACAGCTCTACGGAATATGTTGGCGCGATACAAAAAAAGTTTAATTAAATTAATTAATTTGTTTGTTTCTTGTTTTATCAAGATTTTGTATCAAGGAAAGAATCCTGGCCTCGCTTGGGAGTACACTTTACCGGCCTCTGAAAATGAAAACACCTTTTCGTGGGTCATTATTTATACAGAGTGCTCTGTTACTTGTGGTGGAGGTAAGTATCAACATAAAAAGCAATCTGTATATATTAACACTCTTACTTATATTACGTATAAATAATTAATTTTCTATAATTTTTACATTTGAAGACATTTTACTTTGAATAAGTGTCAACTCTAACCAGAGCATTGTTTAAGAAATAGATGGCTTAAAGGGCAACTGCGGTGGTTATACAATAGGATCTTATTTATTTATTTAATAACTAAGTAGTATTAAAATTTGTATTTTAAGAAAATAAATTTGTTGTAGCTTTTAAAACTGCAAGGACCACTGTAGGGAAGGAGGTAAACACATTTTCTTATCATGGCAACCTTTTATACAGATCCTATTTCTTCTCCTGGACACTTGATAGGTGGTGGAGAGAAGCATATCTGCTGAAGTCTGAAACACAAGAGTTTCAGTATAAGTTCGTTATATACTGTAGATATATAGACATTTTTCCTTCAAATGCTAAAAACTACCTACAAAAAAAAAGACTTGAAGGTTTAGCATAGTCTTGGTAGGGTAAGGCTTGCAAGCGGATGGCCAATACATTTCTTTGCTGTATTTGGCAACATATTCAACCATATTTCAAAGCAAGATTCCTTATGCTTCTATTCGGAAATGCATTTGCAAATTTGAATCTTTTTTATTTTCTTATCATTGCTAAGGTTTCATGCCAGCAAAGTTTGTTTGCTTACAAGATCAACGAGTTCAAGTAAATTCTACCATGTGTGGGCCACAGACCAAGCCTCTTCCTCCGTCACAAGTATGCAACGCACAACCATGCCCAGCATAGTAAGTGTTAATTTTACATATAGATGATGTGAAGGATGTGAGTTAAGAAATTAAGAAAATTGACACTGGTTTGAATTCAGCTCATTACGGCTGTGAATTCATATCAGTAGCATTTTGTGTGGATAAAAAATGCACAGTTTGCACATGAAATAGAAAACGGTTTAAATACAGTATGTAGGAAAATGTCATGATATTTCCAAACTGATTGATTAGAATGTATTGTTGTTTTATGGAGGCAAGTGATACATTTGAATTTCCTAATATGTAACCATGATGCTTAGGGTGCGCACTTAATGAGCTAAGGCATTTTTTCAGCTTTTTTTTTCTTATTGAAATCACTTTCAACAGAACCAGCTGATGCCCTGTCAGTGGTGAAGGAGATAAGAACTGCAATGGCTGCATCTAACTGGAAGTGGACATTCAGCATTGTTTATACTTTATCCTGGGTTTTCAAGTGTCATAAATCAGTTCTGACTTCAAGTCATATATATATATACTGGCATGTGTGCTACTTTCTTACTAGTGGCAGTAACAGCCCGTAACTCCTATTTTATGCGTTACGGCTATTAAATTAGCCCCGTAACGCAACCCGCAGATGACTTGCGTGTTAAAATGCAGCAAGGCTGAGAAAAGCCCACGTGTTGAACTTTGCGGACGTAAATCCTCTGATCCGTCAAGCCCGTAACCGCTACTTGTTCAATATAGCTATTAAATTGCTAAGAAGTCACACGCGAGCAAGTCCGTAACACGCAAATGGAGCCCAACGCCCAACGTGTGCTCGAGAGAACCCGCAAGAGGGGTAAAGTCCAATAAGTAGCACTTGTAATGCAAATAAAAACACACTACTGTACATTTATTAAAAATGAAAGCGATGTTAGGTCTTAGAGTTAATAGCACAACATTCTCAAGCCCGCAAATCGTCCCCGAAAAATACTTTAATTCATGTTTATATTTCGTGTTATATCGATCCCGATCAGTGATGTAACGCTAACAATCTTGTTTCCATTGGCTCTGTCTAAACCCGTAACTTTGGTCTACACTGATTGATTGTCCACACAGCCGCAAATCCATCTTCTACGAACGAGCTGCGATTTTCGTCTCAAACCCGTAGCTTGCAGCCCCTTCCAATTTAATAGCAAGTAACTTGGCCATATTTCGAGCCCGCCGCTTCACGTTGGACTTACGGGCTTCTAATTTAATGTGGCTATAAGTCAGTAGTAAACTGATCCCCTGAATAACAGTTGTTTTTCCAGGGCCAACAATCTCTATGAAATGATTGTATCATGATCTGACTTCTTATCTCAGAATGTTGTCTTTGTCTCCAGCTGGTCAGTTAGCGAGTGGAGCCCCTGCAGCTCTTCATGTGGCGGAGGGCAGCAGACTCGCCAGATTCAGTGTGTCCAGAAAAAGGCAATGGAGACTGAAGAATTGGTTGGACATTCAAACTGTCCAATAAGCACCCCTACCCAGGAACAGGCCTGCAATGTACAACCGTGCCCACCTGAGTGGGGCACAGGACCATGGTCTCAGGTACTGAATGTGTATCAAGAACAGGAATCCATTTATATTCTGTAATAACATACAAATAGGGTCAAAGGTGACTCACTTTTAATTATAGTCAGTCAAACAAAAGGCCAGTTTGTTTGATGTCAGCCTGCATGTTACCTTCAACTGATCAATGTTATCACTCATGGGGTTGTCGCAGGGTTAGCACGCTCATGATAATATAAGGGATCAGAACACAATCTTGCAGAAAAGTGCCTAAATAACATTAGCCCTGAAACCCCCATGGAGCGATAGTGCTTTTTAGATACCATGGAGAGGCAGGGGGACCAATAAGACTAATTCATGGATATAAAATAATACATTCAGTCTAGGGTTTAAATAACCAGAATTGGCAAAACTACTTGTTTATAAATGTCTATTTATTTATACCAAAATTGAGATATTTTCTGTGCCCTGTAATTATGTTTTAGTACTTGTACTATGATCTTACAATATCATACATCAGCCTCTATTGAGTTCAACTACTGTATCACTTATCCATTCATAATCACCAAATGATAATGCAGAATGGCTGAATATATATATATATATATATATATATATATATATATATATATATATATATATATATATTTGCATACCCTGGCAGAAATTGTGAACTTTGGGCATTTATTTTGAAAATATGACTGATAATGCAAATTTATTTTAAAATTTTATTGAAGGATAGTGATCATATGAAGCCATTTATTATCACATACTTGTTTGGCTCCTGATATTAAGGTCAGGAGACTGTGATGACCACTCCATAAACTTCACCTTCTGGAGAGTCTACTAGGCCTTGTGGTTAAGGTCTTTGTCATGCTGGAAAGTCCAAGAGCGTCCCATGCGCAGTCTTTGTGTGGAACAATGCAAATTGTCCCCCAGTATTTTCTGATAACATGCTGCATTCATCTTGCTATCACTTGTCACAAGATTCCCCGTGCCTTTAGAGCCCCCCCCCCCCCCCCCCAAACATCAGTGCGCCACCACCATGCGTCACAGTGGGGATTGTATTCTTTTCACTATAGGCCTTGTTGACCCCTTTCCAAACATAGCGCCTATGGTTGTGACCATAAAGCTCTATTTTGGTCTCGTCACTCCAAATTACAGTGTGCCAGAAGCTGTGAGGCGTGTCAAGGTGTTGTCGGGCATTGGCACAGTAAAGGCTTCTTTCTGGCAACTGGACATGCAGCTCATTTGTGTTCAAATATCATCATATTGTGCTCCTTGAAACACCCACACTTTTTCCAGAGCAGCCCGTATTTCTCCTGAGGTTACCTGCTGGTTTTTCTTTGTATTCTGAACAATTCTTCTGGCAGTTGTAGCTGAAATCTTTCTTGGTCTACCTGACCATGGCTTAGTATCAAGAGATCCACCAATGTTCCACTTCTTTATAAGTGATTGAACAGTATTGACTGGCATTTTCAAGGCTTTGGATATATTTTTATATCCCTTTCCATCTTCATGAAGTTCCATTACCTTGTGACACAGGTCTTTTGACAGTTCTTTTCTGCTCCCCATACCTCGGTATCTAGCCTGATCAGTGCATCCTTGTGAGAGTAAACAAACTCATTGACTATTTATACACAGACACTAATTGCAATTTAAAAAGCCACAGGTGTGGGAAATTACCTTTTTAATTGTCATTTAACCTGTGTGTGTCACCTTGTGTGTCTGTAACAAGGCCAAACATTCAAGGGTATTTAAAATTTTGATCAGGGCCATTTGGGTAATTTCTATTCTTAATATGATTTTAAAAAGGAACCTATTAACAACATGATGATAAATGGCTTCATGTGATCACTATCCTTAAATAAAATACATTTCTTTTGCATGATCAGTCATATTTTCAAAATAAATGCCCAAATTTCTGCCAGGGTATGCAAACTTTTGAGCACAAGTGATATATATATTATATATATATATATATATATATATATATATATATATATATAATCTCAATCATGCAATTTTGTTTTGAAAATATAATTATTATTCAACAGTTTTTTTTTTTTAATTTTAGTGCTCCAAGAGTTGTGGAAGGGGAATCCAGACACGAGAAGTTTACTGCAAAAGTGGTGGTGCAGGAAAATATAAAATACTTGCAGAAAATCAGTGTACCATCCAGACCAAACCAGAGTCCACTCAGAGCTGTTTTCTTCAACGATGCCCAAAACATGACAAAGCTCAGTGGGTCATATCGGCGTGGAGCGAGGTACAGATATCTATGACAGTGTTTTAATGCTTCAATCCTCCTCAGAATATAGAAACAGCTCCACCAGTAGGTGGCACTCATTAGAAGTAGACATATTATAGTGAGTAGGACAGCCAACAATAAAATTGTTATAGTATAGAATACTTTGTCACCAAAGAAAAGTATTTTATAAAAGGTCAGCAATGCTTCTTTATTTGCAAGTGGTCTCACAAAAAATGAAAAGGTGTTTATACTGATTCTTAATACTTGAACATTATGACATTATGAAAGCTCAGTAATTACAGTGTCCATTTAAAGCACACTGTAGTTTCACTACAATACACCTATTTTACAACTAGCTTTTTTTTTTTTAATTGTGCTACCTGCTAAATAAGTATTACAGATCCATAATTCCATTTTTGGCTTCAGTAAATATATTTGTTTGTTTTATCTTTTTGGTAGTTTTATGGGTGTGCTTAATATTATATTGATGAATTTTTAGTGTTCAACAACATGTGGACCTGGTGTGAAAAATCGTGAACTAAAATGCGGTGAAAAAGAAAATAATGCCAAACTCATCACACTTCCTCAAAGAAGATGCCGTAGTGTCCAGAAAGTAGATATACCACTGGAGCAGCCTTGCAATAATAAACCATGTCCTGTGCATACCCCATATGGTGCCTTTAATGGATGGCATGCATCAGCCTGGCAACAGGTAAATCATCTAGTATATCTACTTGGTCTTTCAAGATTTAAAGGAAAGCTATTGTTCACTTGTTTGTGAAGCATATAACAAATGTTGCAACTTTTCCAAGATATTATATCATGCGTTCTATTTTGTCAAGCATGTTACAATATAATAAGAATTATATAGAGATATATATACATATTAGTGACAAGGTGGCTCTTAGAGTCCTCTTCTGCTTTTACAATAGCAGAGACAGTCCAGAGGCTCAGATAATGTTTAGCACATGTTTCAATGAGAAGCTAAAACACTACTATCTACTTAAACCAGCTGACTGACTTCAGGAACATCCTCTCAAACATGGCCTCCACAAATATGGTCACTGTTCCTGTATGAATCTTTTCCTGTGATTCCACTCTATGGTTGCAGCAATAGCAGCCATGGGTCACCAGTCCACCCTTCACTCCAATTGTACCACCCCAGGAACCCTTGTCTATGCAGTTTTTATGCAGCACTGTAAGTCCAAAACACAGACTTTTAAAGGTGGTTCTTTACTTATAGGAATACAATTCCTTTCATTCATGTACCTTGCTCTTAATGTCATGCATTAAGAAGGGCATAGAAGCAAAGGAAGCAGATATAATTCTGCCACTATACAAATCCCTAGTACACCCTCATTTGGAACATGGAGGACAATTTTGGGCACCACTTCATAAAAAGGACATTTTAGAGCTGGAGAAAGTACATAGAATGGCAACAAAACTGGGGAATGGATGGTTTAAGCTATGAAGAAAGATTAACCAAAATATGTGCTATGTGAGAGTAATAGAACTTCTCTAGGTCTGAACTGGGCAAATAACTTTAATTAGTCTCACACTCACATGCTTTGTCACAATATGTATATTTAAATTGTTTTTATTGGGTACAATAATATTGCATGGCTATAAGGTTATCATATAGAACTACATCAGTTCTATTTCCGTCAATTATTAATGAAAATTAATATTGTGATTTTTTTATTCTTGTATTAATTTAGTGCTCTGTAACATGTGGTGGAGGAGTACAGGTCCGGATTGTGCAATGTCTCCTCCAGGGAAGGCCTGCAGCCGGATGCTTACCTTATCAGAAACCCCCAACTTCTCAAGCTTGCAATACAAACTTTTGCCCATCATCGGACAAAAAAGGTACATTATTATTATTGGGATCTAAGATTTAGGTCATAAATCAATATTATGCCAAAGGTAATTTATCAGTTATAGGTATTGGTGTTTTTTTTTCATAATTTCAACTAGCCTATACATTAGAACAAACAGTTATGTATATCAATGACAACTTTATCAAGTTCTGTTGACGGTTATTTCAATCATAAGATATTCTGACTTTTTGGAATGCTTATAAAAATGTGTGTGTCTTGACAATTTCGGCCATATTCAATTGAGCTTTGAGGAGATCCAGAGGCCCGTAAGTGAGGTCGCAAGCTAATTTGATATTCAATTAGTGTCTTTTTGCGGGCTCCGATTGACTTCCAAGTTACAGGCTTGAAAATATTGCGATGGTTAAACCCGTAACTTACAGCATCCAGAAGCCTTTGATCTCTCACTTTCGCAAGGCTAAAATCGCAAATCGCTATTCAATTGCTCAATTTCCCCAAGCCCACAAATGTATTCAAACCGGTAAACGGCAAATGAAGGAGAAAATTATACCAGTACTAGAGAGGACCTGCAAAGGGATTAAACACCTATTTGTAGCACTGTAAAGGCAAATAAAAAATCAATACAGCACTGTAAATTATGGGGATAGCGATGAAAGACATTAGAATTAATTGCACAACAGTCTCAAGCTCGCAAATCGGAAGAATATACATTTTATTTTTATGTTTAATTTCAGGGCTAAATCGATCTCGGGTATCAATGAGTTAATACATATCAGGCCACCCATATGGACTAGAACAGTATTGACATTCATTTTCATAATTCTTTATTTTGCGGGTTTGCGAGTCTGATCGCATATCGGAACCCCTGAACCTAATTGATTGTCACGTAACCTCCACGTTTTACTTCCGTAATAATGACGGTCTCATTTTCTATTGGCTGATTCTAAATGGATGGTTACGGGTTTGCTGAATTGATCATGTTCGCGCCCTGAACTGGTCCGAAACCGTGCATGGTTTACGGTTGTGGCTTCCGGCCCATAACTTGCTTGAGCAATAGAATAGCATCGCAATCGGAGACCAACGGGAGCTTGCGGACATTCGGCTGTCTGCGATCGAGTTTCGGGCTTGCGATTGAATATTTAATTCCCTAATTGTTCTGCATTTCTCAGGGTTTTTGATGAATACATTTGAGCATGTTATTGTCTTATAGCTTATAGCGTAAGTAAATTGGCATTCACAAATTCTGTACAAATGCTATAGCTTTGTTAAGCTTTGATCTGAATGTTAATGTAGATATGTAAATGTGTGTATGTATGTATGTGTATATATATATATATATATATATATATATATATATATATATATATATATGCAGAACAATCATACTTACATTTTCAGAGAAAAATTCTAAAATGCAAATTAAGATTTGTATTAAAATCTTGGAAAAAACACTCACAATATAAAATTAAGAAGATATGCAAATTCAAAAAAATATTAAATAAACCGCTAATATGAATGATTATCATGCCATTCTTTGCTGAATATTTTACATTACATAGTTTGTATCACTGTACACTTTTACAGTAAAAAAAAAACAACAAAAAAAACCACATGATTCAAACCACACAAATATTGGGAAAATGTAAAAAGAAATGTTATAATATTTTTATTTGTTAGTTAAGTTTTTCAAAACTCAGGGAAAATTAGTTCTCTGTCAAATTGAGTAATGATTTTGTTTTTACAAAAATGTTACTATTTTTGGCAGTTCACTAACCTCTAGTTTTGATATTTAATTTTTGTTTCAAGAGTGGAACATATTTTAAGAAATTGTGCTTGGGGATATAAATTATCCATCCAAGCTATAATCTTTTTAGTGAAAATATTGTACAACATATTGGGTGCAATATACTAACCAAATGGACTTTATTTTTTTACAGATGATGCGACTTGTGTGGACTACTTCAGCTGGTGTCCATTGGTTCCACAGCATGGTGTCTGCAATCACAAGTTTTATGGAAAGCAATGTTGTCATTCATGTACAAGAAAGAAAAATTATGGCAATACTCTTTGACCTTCTAATATTGTTTTATTTAATCTATCAACAAGCAATTTTTTTTCTAAAAGTGTGGTTGCCACAGAAAAACAGGAGTAATCATCATTTCTTCATGATCTTTTGATCTACTAGTTGGAGTGAGATTCCACATTACCCAATTTTATTGAATTTAATTGGGATTTCCGTTATATTGTGCCAATTAAAAATCATAATTAATTGTTTTTAAATAATTAATTATACCAAAAGGAAATTGTAGTTTGTGGTATGCCTTCAGGGAAATCAACGTTCAACAGTTGCCAGTTCTTTATAGTGGAATAACTGATTTTTTATGAGTTTCTGTGCTGGAACAATGTAGCACTTGTAGACTGTATATAAATTATCAGTATTTTCATATGTGCCAAACAGTCTTCAAAAGAGCATTGGTCAAAAAGCAGTCGATGCCTAAGAAATCTCCACTACTGGACAAGCAACATCAGTCAGAATTTATTCAATGAGAATCTGGGACTGGACTAAAGGTCAGAACAGGTTGCAAAAGGAAATCCAAGTATACATTCCAGTACTGCAACTTATACAAGCATGAGCTGCACAGGTGATGTCTCCTAAATGAGGCACTAAGGAGTATAGATGGACAGACGAAGGTCGGAATACAAAAACAAGAAGTAAAAATCTTAAACGCCAGATCAATGGCAGAGGAGTAGCCAAAAAGTGAAAGATGGATTAAAAAAAAAAACATTCCCATTGGCAACATGTGTACAGCTTAAAATACTCTGAGAAATGATTTAGGAACTCAAAGCACTATGTAAAGCTGTCAAGTTCCAGTATTTGAAACCATCGGCTATAGCCGGCAACTGAAGAAAACAAATGTGCAGGTTCTCACGTCTTACTAGACAATACTTCACTAGAGGCCAATTGGTGATGCCGTAACAATGTTTTTATTTAAATGATGTGATAACAACTATAATGAATATATACACACAACAATTGCAAATATTATCAATTTAGAAATATACAAGGCCATCAGGATGGTCATTTTCTAAATATGGTGCTTGGATCTCCATGGATAAGTCTTCAATGGAGTTTATTTGGCAATAACTAATAAGTGGTGCTTGGAAAACTTCTGTAACAAATTAAATGAAAACAACCATTCATCTTGAACTCGTAAATAATAATAATAGTACAAGTTTTATATAAAAATCCGTTATTTATTACTGTGTTATTTAAAATGAATTTCCATACTGTTTTATAACTTTAATATATGTCAGTATCAATGTGTAAAAGATGTTAAATATATTTTTTGGAAAATGGCACCATGTTCTATTGTGATGTCTAACTGTTGACTGGTGGGTTTTCTATGTAAAAATAGGTTGGAAAATGGTCATATGTGGAATTAGACAGGCAACCTGTTGTTGCTTTATTTTATGTTAATAGTACCACACTTGACACAAAAAAAATATATGAAAATTGTAATTCTCCTTGCTGAATAGACTCCAATATGTCAGTGTTGAAATAAGATGTTACATGTAATTAAATATATTGATGATATATGGTGCTTATTTCCAACTTGCTGCTGGAAAAGCAAGTTTGTGTTATGATTATAAAGTATTTTTGAAGAACTTTTTTTATTTTTTACTAATACTTCCATCAATATATATTTGTAGAAAGTTAAAATAATGTATGGTAAACAATACAAAGGAAAATATAAAATATAAGTATTTGGGAAGGTAGCATTACAAATTTATCTATGTTAAATTATTTTTTCTTTGTACATAATATCCAATTTTGGCAAAAAAAAAAAAAAATCAAATCTCTTGATCTGATTATTAAAAGGGTCATCAATATAACTCATATGTGTTCTTGACTGACAGTGTATACATCAGCTCGTGTCACCAGTTTTGATGGCTCTGTGACATTTGTCGTTACATCTTCGTTTTAGCACATATGATATGCTTTGCCCATCTCCTTGTAGACCTTTGTTATTCATTGGAGATGGAAATAGTTGGCTATCACTGAGCTATTGCGATAGGATACCAACATCTTGGATATCAAAGTGCTTCCGATTATTTATTAAACATTCATGCCATAGAGGGCCAATCTGAACAGAGACCATTCATTGTTGCACCAATACTGGACAGATATCAGCTTTGCATTTTTATAAATAAATAAATGCTCTCCTACATTTTTTTTGTCATACAGTCAATAATATGCCTTCATGCCAGTGTTCTTTTAAATGTATTAAATAATGGAGAAATAATAAATTGTTAAAATATTGTAGAAAACATAGAGTGAAGCGCAAATTGAAAGGGTGGTGAGTGCCCCACCACCTTACTGTGAGTGCCAGGTTGCCATGTGTCAGTGAATGGATCCCTTCCTTTTTATGTTTTCAGACCATATAGCCTGAGTGTATAGTATTGATTCAAATCAATAAAACGTTTATAGATTTGTGATACTTTTTTCTACACAGGTGCTAAATATAAACTGTTCTGGTTCCAGAGTGTATGTTAGAACTGAAATAGCTTAGAGCCACGTTTCCCAAACTATTTCAGTTATTGGACTTTATTTGGATATTGGCAGAACCTTAGGATTCCCGATTGGATTGCAATGCTCTCATGCTCAAAAATGGCTACTCAAGCCAATTATCCAGACTCAGAATGAGACGCAATATCATACAGAAGGATTTCAGAACAGAACCCATCTTTATGATCCTCTCAAGGGCACCACAAGACTTCTCACAGAGAGGAAACCTTACAGCAAAACCCAAGATTCTATTTGGCACAAAAATGGAAGTAAATGGAAACCCAGTTTGGGAAACACTGACTTAGTGTATGGACTCTTTACAGTAGCTTACATTAAATGGGGCTGCATAATGAGGAAACTTGAATATTAATTTTATGTACGGCACATTAAACAGATTTGCTATTAAAATTGTTGTGTTTTTTATTATATTATTTTATTTATGTGGTTACTGTATTGATCTGTTATTATAATTTGCTTGCTCCTGGATTTGGCTCACAAGTTTATTGGTGGGAGGATAGCGGAGGCTAAACATTATGCTTTCAACATTGTCATTTGGTTAGACCAGTTATTTAATTGTTAGCTGGTGAACAAAATGCAAAATTGTTACTGAATACAAGTTAAAAAGATAAAAAAATCAAAACTTGAGTTTTTGATAATAAATAATTTCATATTGTATATAAATAATATGTGTGTATATATATATATATATATATATATATATATATATATATATATATATATATATATATATATATATATATATATATATATATATATATAATTTCACTACCTGAGGTCACATCTGTATTATTTTGAGGAACAACTCTTGAAAGTATGCAATATATTTATAATGTTAAAATTATATATTTCATTTATTACCTTCTATATGAAATTTTAACACTGTATAATATACCATTTTGGTGTTGGCTGATCAACATCCTGAGGTGGGAGGAGACTGAAGAATACAGGACATTTTTGTCTACAAAGTGGGAATGTGGCAGCTACACCTGTCAGTGCTCTGTAGAACTAAAAAAAACGTTTACAAGCACACACCTGAGAAAGTAATAACTGTGATTTATTTCTTGCAAGTAAAGTGCGTTATTTGCAGTGTGCACTCATTTTGTCCAGGAGAGTAGTTGTAATTTAATTTCAACTGCTGAAGGAGCAAACTTGTGAGCTTGCGAACAGTTCTAGTGTCAATTGTAGTTCTAGTATAAGTTTAAATAAAAGGAGGGAGTTGAAAGAAAAAAGGGCAAACTTACAGTGTATTTTTTATAAAGCTTTAAAAAAATATTGTTTTTATTATACTTTGTTTATTTTTTCCCACTCAATTTTGTAGTTGCTAATTATGAGTCAGTCCAGTGGCAACCTCACTCAGTATACATCCTTTCATATGTATTCAGTACTGTAACAGATGATCCATGGTCCATACCTCTGTGACAGGTGTGAGCATGTTACCTTTCTGGAAGCTCAAATTGGAGAACTGGAGAGGAGAATTGCAGCACTTCATGATATTGCTCCACTGGAAAGGGAGCTGGTGCTCACTGAGCACAGTTTAGCTAGGCCTAGCATGGAGAGTGGAGTTGGGACAAGTGAGGATGTCCAGGGAGGTAGCTGGGTTACAGTTACAAGTAGCTGGGTTACAGTTGAGTTGAATGAAACTGTTGGGGATGTTCATTCAGGAATGGCAATGCCAGACAGGGCTGTTCTACTGGAGGAGAGGGATGGCAAAAATAGAAAAACAGACAGGGTTTGGTGGTAGTAGACAGGGTGGATTGTCACCCGGATCCCAGCAAGTGCTCGAGTTCGGCATGTTGTGGATTGGGTAGATAAATTATTGGGAGGGGCTGGAAATGAACATGCGGTCTTGGTGCATATTGGTACCAATGACAAAGTTAGTGGAAGATGGAGTGTCCTAAATAATTATTTTAGAGAACTAGGGAAAAAGCTTAAGGCAATGGCTTCTAAGGTAGTATTTTCTGAGATACTACCTGTGCCACGTGCTAGCCCAGGGAGACAGAAGGAGCTTAGGGAGTCTAATGCATGGCTAAAAAAAGTGGCACTAAGGAGGGGTTTGTGCTTTTAGAGCACTGTGCTGACTTCTCACTATAGCAGGGATGGATTTGACCTTAATGATGGGGTAGCTTGTGTGCTAGGGGATAGGATGGTAGAAAGGCTGGAGGAGTTTTTAAACTAGTAGGTGGGGGGAGAGACTAGATGAATGTAATGAGGTAAAATGTGTAGAAGGGATAAGGGATGAATTAAGTCATGGGGGAGGAAATGGTAGGGGGGCTAGTATTGTCAATATGGACCTATTACTAACTAAAACTACAAACTCATAACATAAGGTGTATGCTTGCAAGGAAAAATGGGCGAATTAGAATTATTAGCAGTTAATGAAAAATGGAATTGAATAGGCATTACTGAAACATGGTGGGATGAATCTCATGACTGGACTGTTAATCTGTAAAAAACAGGCATTTAAATTATACAAACAAGAGAGGGACAGAGTCTGCTTTATGTGACTACAGGGAAATCAACAAGGCAGCAAAAGAGCTATTGGACTGGATAAAATAGAAATTTAAAAATTAGTTGCAAAAGAGAGTAAGACTAACTCTAAACATTTTTAAAAATATATTAATGGGAAGAAGGCCATGAAGGAAGATATAGGAACATTACAATGTGAAGCAGGCAGTCTGATAATTTGTGACTAGGAAAAGGCAGATGAGCTAAATAGGTTATTTGCTTTGGTATATATAAGGGAGGTACCAATCTCATGGGGTTACACTACTGTCCAAAATAGGTTGGAAAAAATAAATGTTAATAAAGCCCCAGGTCCTGATGGAATATATCCAGGGTACAGAGGGAACTGGGTTCTGTAATAGCCAAACCATTGGTAGGAGTCAATGTTGATTTATGAGGGATAGGTCATGTCAAATAAACCTAATTATTTTCTATGAGGAGGATAGTAAGAACCTGGATCAAGGCAACTCAGTGAATGTAGTCATTTTTGATTTTGCAAAGGCTTTTGATACAGTGCCACATGGTAGACTATATTGCAAACTAAGGGATACAGGAATTGCAGTAAATCTCTGCTCATGGGTCGAGAGCTGGCTAAAAGACAGGAAGCAAAGGGTTGTTGCAAATGGACTGGACTAATGTGGTAAATGGGGTTCCTCAGGATTCAGTATTAGGTATTCTCCTTTTTAACATATTTATTATTGACTTAGAAGTAGGATTGGAAAGTATTGTCTACATTTTTGCTAATGACATGAAGTTGTGCAAGGTAATTAAATCAGATAATGATGTACTTTCCCTCCAAAGGGATTTACATAAATTAGAGGAATGGGCATCTAAATGGCAGATGAGATTTAACATGAATAAATATAAAGTTATGCATCTGGGAAAGAAAAATAGCCATATGATTCATAATAATAGAGCAAATCTAGGAGTATCTGATATTGAAAGGGATTTGTAAGTACTTGTAGACAACCGCCTATGTAACAGTGCTCAAAGCCAAGCGGCAGCTGCGAAGGCAAATAAAATATTAGCATGTATTAGGAAGGGTATAGAAGCCAGGGAAGCAAATATAATTCTGCCACTATACAAATCCCTAGTACGCCCTCATTTGGAATATGGAGGACAATTGTGGGCACCACTTCATAAAAAGGACATTTTAGGTCTGGAAAAGGTACAGAGGAGGGCAACAAAACTAATAAGGGGAATGGAGGGGCTAAGTTATGAAGAAAGACTTACTAAATGTAACTTATTTTCTCTGGAAAAAGGTGTCTAAGAGGAGATATGATTACCTTATATAAATACATCCAGGGTCAATATAAAGATTTGTCGGGGGAGCTTTTTGTGCCAAGAGGTTTTTAACTGACAAGAGGACATCCCTTGATGTTAGAAGTAAAAAGGTTCTACCTTAAAGAAAGAAAAGGGTTCTTCACAGTAAGGGTGGTTAATCTGTGGAATTCCCTACCAAAGGAGGTGGTGACAGCGGGTTCGAAAAATATATCCAGTCCCTTTTTAAACAAAAAGGGCATTCCTGGTTAATTAGAAGGAGAGTACTTATTCAGAAAGGAAGCTAATCGCCAGTACCTGGGGTCAGGAAGGAATTATTTTTTTCCCCTTTTGAGACAATTGGCAAAGTTTCACTGTTTTTTTTTCTGTTTGCCTTCGTCTGGATCAATTAACAATTAAGAACTAATCCACATATTGCAGATCAGAGGAGATCTTAAAAGGTTAAACTTGATGGGCTAAATGTCTTTTTTCAACCTCAAATACTACGAGCCTCATTCAATTGCTACTTTTTTAAGATCTGGGCTCGCAACTGGTGGTCGCAAGCTACTTTGCTATTCAGTTGGTTACTTCTTGATCGAGTTACTTGCTCCGACCTGCGATTCCTAGCGAGCCATTGAGATTTTAAAAATCGCTAGTTAATGCCCTCCAAGCCTTTGATATTTCACAGTTGCAAGGCTAAAATCGCAAATCACTATGCAATTGCTCCAATTCCCCCTTCCTACCTAACAGCCTTATTAATTTGCGATTCGGCCAATTGAATAGGGCTCTATTTAAGCACATAGCATATTTTTTTTTACAAAAGTTTTTAGTTAGTGAAGTCTTTGCTTTTGGATAGAAGTTCACTAACTAAAAACTTCTGTAAAAAAAATAGGCTGTGTGCTAATATAGAGCCCTTTTCAATTGTCCGAATCCCAATTTAATAAGGCTGTAAGCCTGTAAATGGCAAAAATCCAACCACAAGAAACTTCGAAAGCCCTTATGTATCCTCCATCTAAAAGTCCCCCCTGCTCCTAACACCCCCCCACTCCTAAATTAAACCCACATGATGCAGGGGTCCAGATCGGGATCCCCGCAGCGTACCCACATTATCCCCTTGCTGCAGCATTTCCAAATTAAAACTTCACGCCGCGGTTCCTTACAGGGCTTGCGGCACACAAATGCGCATTTTCAGCCGTGCGGGTACTGTAAATACCCCCATGTCAACTAACATTAACCCCCCTATGTATCAGGGTCCCCACATTAACCCTTGCTGCGGGGGTCCCGATCGGGACTCCAGCAGCATTTACAATTTAAATGTCCTGCTGCGTAGGTCCTTAAACAAAGTTAAAGATCTCTCAAGGACCCGTGCTATAATCCAAATTAACCCCATCACTCATGGGGCTCTATACAGAGCCCCATGAGCCCCTAATTAACCCCATCAATCCCACAATTGTCTATACAGACCCTTATGGGACAATAATTAACCCTCACATTAACACTAAAAATGACATGAGGGTCCTCCAGGACCCTCATGACACTAAGTCTAAGCACTACACTACACTATTAGCCACCCCAATAAACTAATAAATCTAAAGTAACCCCCCTGTTACCAATTAACCCCCTCTAACTAATCCTAATCCCACCTCTAAGTAATTAAACATATTTAGCCCTCACCATACCTAATTAACCATATCATTAATTAATTAACCCTATCTAGACCGTTATTCCTATATAGCCCTATTTAACTCTAACTGTACCAAATAAATCCTAACTGAACCTATTTAACTGTAATGGACCTACTAAATCCTAACTGTACCTATTTAACCCTAACTGTACCTATTTAACCCTAACTGTACCTAATAAATCCTAACTGTACATATTTAACCCTAACTGTATGTACTTAACCCTAACTGGACCTAATAAATCCTAACTGGACGTATTTAACCCTAACTGTATGTACTTAACCCTAACTGGACCTATTAAATCCTAACTGGACCTATTTAACCCTAACTTTACCTATTAAATCCTAACTGGACCCAGTAAACCCCGGTCCTATTAACCGCCCTCTACCCTATGCTATTAACACCTACACTACATAGCTAACCCCCAATTTATCTCCCAAACACCCCACTAAGTACAACAAATAAAAGCACCCACTAATTACAAAAAATAGAACACACATTCCAAAAAATAACAAAACCCTACTAATTACAAAAAACAAACTACTAACTACATAAACTACCAAAAAATAAACACTGCTGAAAATAAAAAAAGAATTACAACCTGTTGGAAGAAAAGGGTTAATTAGACTACTGACCTGGCCAAAATGCCCCTCCACCAATGCACTGGTCTTCAGTCTTCTGTCTTATGAAGGCCCCTTTAAAAATGCCCAGACGTCCTGTCACACACAAAAAAGAAACAATACAGTCAATACACATATACTTACAACCTGTAATAAAAAAAAAAGGTTAATAGTCTACTCACCTGGCCGAAATGCCCCTCCAACAGAGTCCTGACGTCCTGTCGCACCTAAAACATAACGTTACAGTAAATAGACAAATACTTACAACCTGTAATAAAAGAAAGGGTTAATAGTCTACTTACCTGGCCAAAATGCCCCTCAAGCCGTGTCCAGCGATGCCCCAGTCTTCATTCCTCTGGCCCAGGCACGGGCCCTCCAAAGAAATTCTGACATTCTAAAAAAAAAATAAAAAAAAAAAAATTGTAATGGGGCTCTGCCCCTGAGGAGCTCCCCGCCGCAAATGGAGGTTCCTAGGCATGCTCAGATACAAGAAACAAAATGCTGCTAGAGTCCTGATCGGGACCCCCACAGCAAGGGTTAATGTGGGGACCGTCCGGGGGTTCTGATGGGGACCCCGCAGCATAGGGCAGTAATGTTAGGGGCCGCAGGCGTACTTCCAATACCCCCGCGGCATTGGTTTAACCATTTGTGTGCCACAGGGCTTAATGTGGGGATCCTCTGGGGCTCCCAATGGGGACTCCACGGCATAAGGGGGTTAATGTTAGTTGCCACGGTGGTACAGTACCCCCGTGGCCGGGATTGCGCATTTGTGTGCCGCGGGCCCTTTATGGACTCGCAGTGGGAAGTTTGAATTTTCAAATGCTGCAGGGGTCCCAATCGGGATCCCTACAGCAAGGGGTTGATGTGGGGACCCTGTGGGGGTCCCGATTGGAGCCCTTGCATCTTGGGGTTCATGTGGGGACCCTGCAGCAAGGTTTCCACCTCCATTTTTCTAAGTTTTACAGGCTTCAAAGCCCTATGGACTTGGAGGTTTGATGACTTTGATGTCATGATGACGATCTCTGTTTCCATTGGCTGTTTCGATCGCGGGAGTTACAGCATTCATGTTAAAGCCCGGAAATGCTACTTTCGATGGCATGACTTACGATTATCGATATTGGGCAATAACTTGTGGACCCTCATAATTGAAAAGCATTGCAAGAGTAGAGCTAATGGAGCACGCAAGTCGATTGTAGGCAATTGCTGCCTGCGATCAGGTTGCGAGCCCCGAATTGAGTGAGGCTCTATGTAGACATCAACAGGCAAAAAACAAACACAATAGAATATTCGCATATGAAAGATTTTAGCTTTGCTTTCCAAAAACCTTTCCAAGTTTAATTGTTCAAAAGCCCATGTAGAAAAGGAAACTCACCCGACTTGTTCATTAAGAAATCTGAATTTTCAGAGCAAAAAGTGTGGATCGAGAGTTCCCCTATGATCAGTCACGTAACCAAGCTCTAAGAGCAATCATGAAGGTTGGCTGCATCTACCACTAATTATCTTGATCCTTTACCATGAAGATTGGTGAACCTTAGCTAAGAATCTCTTTAAAGGACCATTGTCATCTCAAATTTAAAATTGCCATTTCTGGAGAACTACACTTGAAAACAGGCACCATGTTTTAATGATGTAAAAAAATACAACCTCTCTTCTATTATTTTTATATGCAATTATGTTGCAGTGGAAGCTTCTATTTTAGTTTCCAGTGATCAACTACTTGAGGTCGGAGGAGATTTTAATTATACAAGGAGTTTTGTATCTGCACAACGCAAAAGTGGCATATAAATCTTCCAGTGCACTTGTTGAGAGGTTCCATTTTCTTTTCTGAGGCAATCCTTTCTGCTACTTTTTCAAGGAAGGGACTTGTAAGTTATTTAGTTTTTCATTAAGCGCTGAAAAATTCCCATTGTGTAAATAGAAACTTCCTCATAATTCAAGGTCTCCTCTCACTTCAGGAAACTGATGAGCTGAAACGAAAGTGGTAGACTCCACTGCATCAAAACTGAGCATAAAAGGTGAGAAGTTAATGCTGTAGTGTTATTATTTATATTATTATTATTATTATCGATAGTATTTAATGTTCTAAAAAGCTTTGTATATTGTTTAAGTATTTTTAAATAGTAGTTTTACATATTATTTTTAAACTCCATATTCATATATTTTACATATAAATATTTATTTATTGCAATAGAACATGCCGTTTATTTTGTCAAATGAAATTTAATGTCTTTTGGGTAAATATAGCTTTATGATCAGTAAAAATGTGATATTTTGATGAAAATTCAAAATAAGCTTTATAGAATAAATAAATCAAACTGAAATTGCCAAAACCAGTAGGGTTCCGACATGGTTATGTCCTTCTGTAATTATCCGGGGAGTGGCAAAAATGAGTATATTTATTGAATTTAATTGAATTCCATATTTTTTGATGAATAAAGCTGACTTTTGTTGCTAAAGCAAAAGTAATATTTAAATCTGTGATTGCTCAACTCAGCAATAGCACGAGACAGTGGTCAGGTAAAATTAGCAGCTTGGTACATGGAAAACTTAAACCACTTTTGTACTTTAGGAATTCCTCTGTGCAAATGTTTTTTTCCATAGGATATTCAGCCAGACATATGAATTAGATAACTGTATGTCTGATATCTGGTTATATTCCATGTACTGTTCAAGCTGGTAGATCCTATAGATGTTTGGAAACTCCAAGCTCATATCCACATTAAGTAGGTTAACTGTAAAAGGAAAACAGCAAATATTCTAGTTATTGCAGAAATGTGCATATATAAATAAATATACCTATATAAATATAGTTGTTGTTGTTCAGTCATTCAGTCGTGTCTGACTCTCTATGACCTTATGGTCTGCAGCACCCCAGGCACATCTATTTTGATGTCCCTGGTCATACTTATGTTGGCAAAGATACTGGAGTGAGACGTCAGCTCCTTCTCCAGTGGACTGCAATTTCTCTGATCATCTTGGGTGAGGTACAAAAGTCCTTTCACCATGACAAGTTAGTGATACAGAAAGGGAAAAATATAGTATACGTAAATTAATAAACTTGTGGTTAGTTTTTATTACAGCGAGAGAAAAAAGTATTTGATCCCCTGCTGATTTTGAACGTTTGTCCACTGACAAAGAAATTATCCGTCTAAGACAGAATAACAAAGAAAAAAAACAAACAAGAAAAAAGAATGTCAAAAAAGTTATTCATTTATTTGCAGTGAAATAAGTATTTGACCCCTTCGACTTAGTACTTTGCCAACAAGGGTTTTGCCACCATCACAGAGGTCAGACGTTTCTTGTAGTTGGCCACCAGGTTTGCACACATCTCAGGAGGGATTTTGTCCCACTCCTCTCTGTAGATCCTCTCCAAGTCATTAAGGTTGTGAGGCTGATGTTTGGCAACTCGAACCTTCTGCTCCCTCCACAGATTTTCTGTGGGATTAAGGTCTGGAGACGGTCTAGACTACTCCAGGACCTTAATGTGCTTCTTCTTGAGCCACTCCTTTGTCTTTGTATTGCATTGGCTTTGTATTTTTTGGTCATTGTCATGCTAGAATACCCATCCACGACCCATTTTCAATGCCCTGGCTGAGGGAAGGAGGTTCTAACCCAAGATTTGCCGGTACATGGCCCTGTCCATCATCCCATTGATATGGTGCAGTTGTCCAGTCCCCTTAGCAGAAAAACACCCCCAAAGCAAAATGTTTCCACCTCCATGCTTGACGGTGGGGATGGTGTTCTTGGGGTTATAGGCAGCATTCCTCCTCCTCTAATCGCAGCGAGTTGAGTTGATGACAAAGAGCTCAATTTTGGTCTCATCTGACCACAACACTTTCACCCAGTTCTCCTCTGAATCATTCAGATGTTCATTGGCAGACTTCAGACGGGCCTGTACATGTGCTTTCTTGAGCAGGGGTCCCTTGCGGGCGCTGCAGGATTTCAGTCCTTCACGGCATAGTGTGTTACCAATTGTTTTCTTGGTGACTATGGTCTCAGCTGCCTTGAGATCATTAACAAGATCCTCCCGTGTAGTTCTGGGCTGATTCCTCACTGTTCTCATGGTCATTTAAACTCCACGAGGTGAGATCTTGCATGGAGCACCAGACCGAGGGAGACTGGCAGTTATTTTGTGTTTCTTCCATTTGCAAATAATCGCACCAACTGTTGTCACCTTCTCACCAAGTTGCTTGGCGATGGTCTTGTAGCCCATTCCAGTCTTGTGTAGGTCTACAATCTTGTCCCTGACATCCTTGGACGGCTCTTTGGTCTTGGCCATGGTGGAGAGTTTGGAATCGGATTGATTGGTGGCTTCTGTGGACAGGTGTCATTTATACAGGTAATGAGCTGAGATTAGGAGCACTCCCTTTAAGAGAGTGCTCCTAATCTCAACTTGTTACCTGTATAAAAGACACCTGGGAGACAGAAATCTTGCTGATTGATAGGGGATCAAATAATTATTTCCCTCATTGACCTGCAAATCAATTTCTAACTGTTTGACATGCGTTTTTCTGGATTTTTTTGTTTTGTTATTCTGTCTCTCACTGATAAAATACACCCACCATTAAAATTATAGACTGATCATTTCTTTGTCAGTGCACAAACATTCAAAATCATCAGGGGATCAAATACTTTTTTCCCTTACTGTAAGTGTTTGCTTGAAAGTTATACGCATAGATCATCAGAAAATATACTCTCACTTCTATTACTTTATCTAAGGTGATTAGTTAACTCTGAGTGGGTTAATATCCAGAAAGAGCATGTTCTGGTAATATTAGTATTAGCATGACCTCTCCATACAATGAGATGTAATAAAACGTGACAATATTCCAATAATCATTTATATTACAGAATATTTATTATTCTTTTGTTAGAGGCTGTGACTTTTGTATCATCACATAGCTTAAAAAAGAAACCGATTTTTCTGTACCCCAATAGGAAGTTGATAAGGTTTTACATAATTACATAGTACATACACCCCCTTTGCTCTCATCTCAAAATACTCCCCCACCCAATCCTTTTCATTCTGCTAATGACATTCTTCTCTCCTCCTCTCTTATCACCTTTTTTTGTGCTGCCCCTATTCTCTAGAACTCCTTGCCTCGCTCCACTGGACTATCCTCATGCTTGAAAACCTTCAAGACCTTGCTAAAAACATATCTGTTTGAAGAAGTCTATACCTGCTGCCTTAACATGCACAACACATCTGTCACCCTCCCAACCTTACCCAACTCATTAGATTGTAAGTTTGCAAGTTTTCAATCTTGTAAGGTCTTTCAGCGACACTAGGTTCTAAACTCAAAGACAGGGCTCTTTATTCTTTGCTATGTGTACATTTTTGTTTTGCCTCATACTTAACCCTTGTTCAGCGATACAGATTATATCGGCGCGTTACAAATAAAGATAGTCAAGAACATTCAAAACTAGCTATACATTGTACTAGCAATTTTTTATCTTCAGTAAATCATTCCAGAAATATTTAGAATTGATTTTTGTGTTTCCTGAATGCTTAGAGTACTTAAGGAGTTTAACAGTCAGATAACATCATTTTTTTAATTAAAAGTGGTCAAATATTATATGTGAGTTGCACATTTTTATATAAATGCAGCAACAACATATCATTTCCCAAAATAGATTCACTTTAGAAAAATGTATAAGTTTAGCCAGTTTTTTCATGCTCTTTAACAATAATAAAGTTCCTTTAAATTAAAATATATGCAATTATTTTGACCTGTTACCACCTATAATGAAATGTTAGTACATACGGAACGCTTGAGGCAGGGAAGAGCAGTGAAAGTGTCAACCACCTCCAGAACAATCTTTATCATTAGTACATCCAAGCTTATGCTTTAAATATTGCAACATGCTTCTTTTATGACTGATTATGGTTTAGCTGAGAAAAAAAGTCACTTTATAACAGTCTTTAAAAGGTGGCAGGTTGCCTTCCCAAACCTCATTAGAACAAAAGATATTTGGGGCACATTTTGATTGAATATACAAACACTGCAATAATAACTATGTAAACCTTACTAAAACATTGTATTTTGATTGTTTATCTTACAAATAAGTTTCTGATTAAAGGAAAATATAAATTCCATTGTTAAATAATCTAGTAAATAAAAAGTACATCTGTGTTCACATTTGAATGTCTAAAGCAAGTTATCCATGCACTGCTGTTTCAAGCTTACTGGCTATCATCAGCATGGAGCGGGATCTCAGCCTATAATAATCTACAATGACGTTCCAGTGTCAAAATACAGATTTAAAAAAAATGAAAAATACTGTTTAATGTTATTGTTGTAACTTCATTCCCAGTTATACCTACATTTTCTTATTTTTGTTTTAAATAATCTTGCCATGTCAGGCACCAGTCATATTTGGTATTTGTGTATTGTGAATTAATGTTAGACATCATTATATTTGGTGTGATCAAATTACCAACTAGAGTCAACTTACATGTAATGCAAACAAACCAGCTGTAGGTGAAGAGCATCAAACTTTATTCCTCTAATCAGTGGCATAGATAGGGCTTTTGCCGCCTGGGGCTATCTGTGAGTTTGGCGCCCCCCAGTGCAAATAATTTATATATATATATATATATATATATATATATATATATATATATATATATCCTCTTCTCTCTCTCTCTCTCTTCTCCTCCCCCTTTCTTTCTCTCTCTCCTTGTCACTCTCCATATTCCCCACCCTTCTCTCTCTCCCTCAATATTTCCCCTTCTCTCTTTCTTCTCTCCCCCACCCCTTCTCTCCATGTCTCTCTCTCTTACCCTCCCTTCTCACTTGTTCTCTTTCCCCCTCTCTTTCTCCCCATCTCACTCTCCCCCTTGGCTCTCCACCCATGTCTCCCCCTTGCCTCTCTCTACCTCTCCCCATGTCTCTCCCTCCCCCTTGCCTTCCCCCTTTCCTATTTCCCCTTGCCTCTCCTGCATATCTCCCCTCTCCCCTCATGTCTCCCTCTTGCCTCTCTCTACCTCTCCCTCATGTATCCCCTTTTCCTTTTTCCCACGCAACCCATGTCTACCCCTCTTGCCTTTCTCTTTCCCCCCAAGCTCTCCTCCTTTGCTCTCTCTGCCACTCCCCAATGCTCCCCCTCTCTCTCCATGTCTCTCTCTTTCCCCTTGCCTCTCTCCCACCCCCACTTTTCTCTCCCCCTTGCCTTTCTCTCCCTCCCATGTCTCTCCCCCTCTCATCTCCACCTCTTCCTCTCCCATGTCTCAGCCTTGCCTCTCTTCACCTCTCCCCCATATCTCTTCCTCCCCCCTTGCCTCTCCCTTTTCCCCTTGCCTCTCCGGCATGTCTCCCCCTCTCCCCCCATGTCGCCCTCTTGCCTCTCTCTACCTCTCCCTGATGTCTACCCTTTCCTTTTTCCAATTTCTCCCCTTGCCTCTCTCTCCCACTCCCCCATGTCTCCTCTCTCTCTCTCTCTCCCACTCCCCCATGTCTCCTCTCTCTCTCTCTCTCTCTCTCTCTCCATGTCTCTATCTGTCCCCTTGCCTCTCTCCCTCCCCCACTTTGCTCTCCCCACTTTCCTCTCTCTCTCCCCCATGCCTCTTCCTCCCATGTCTCTCCCCCTCTCGTTTCCCCAAAGAGGTGACGCCAGGCTAGCCAGCTAGCCAATGTAGTACATGTAACCCTCATGTCCCCCATTGTGTTCCCCGTCATTTATACAGTGCTTTCTTGAATTTATATTTATCTTTTTAGTTTGGCGGGTCATGAAGCCTGATCTGCGGGCTATTGCCCGCGATCAGGTAGAAGCCCGCCAAAGCTAACGGCCAATTGCCGGGCTTGTGATCAGCCGTAGGAAGGACCTCCTATAATTTGAATAGCAATGTAGCCAAGGGGCCGTACCACCCTAGTAAGGAATCGCAGAGATACGGCCGTTTTGTGGCCATCATTTGAATGAGGCCCCAACTGTTCACAGGATAGGTATATAAGCATAATAACTACAGTGCCTGGCAAAAGTGTTCACCCCCTTGGCATTGTTAATTTTTTATTGCCTCACAACCTGGAAGTAACATGGATTGTTTGAGGATTTGCATCGTGTAATTTACAGAACATGCCACAACTGTGAAGATTTTTTTTTTATTGTAAAGCAAACAACAAATAGGACAAAATAACAGAAAAAGTCACTGTGCATAACTATTCACCCCCCTAAAGTCAATACTTTGTAGCGCCACCATTTGCGGCAATCACAGCTCCAAGTCGCTTTGGATAAGTCTCTATGAGCTTGCCACATCTTACCACTGGGGTTCTTGCCCATTCCTCATTGCTGCTCCAGCTCCTTCAAGTTGGATGGTTTGTGCTTGTGAACAGCAATCTTTAAGTCTGACTACAGATTTTCTATTGGATTGATGTCTGGGCTGTGACTCGGCCATTCCAACACATTTACATGTTTCCCCTTAAACCCCCCAAGTGTTGCTTTAGCCGTGTGTTTGGGGTCATTGTCCTGCTGGAAGGTGACCCTCCGTCCTAGCCTCAAATCACGCACAGAGGGGTACAGGTTTTGCTCAAGAATATCCCTGTATTTAGCCCCATCCATCTTTCCCTCAACTCTGACCAGTTTCGAAGTCCCCACAGCATCATGCTGCCACCGCAATGTGTCACTGTGGGGATGGTGCTCTTTGGATGATGTGATGTGTTGGGTTTGCGCCAG
The DNA here is from genome assembly GCA_027410445.1 of Discoglossus pictus. NCBI lineage: Eukaryota > Metazoa > Chordata > Amphibia > Anura > Alytidae > Discoglossus > Discoglossus pictus. The sequence continues at coordinate 59,273 of JAPZIH010000832.1, read as the reverse complement.
ACATAGCGTTTTCTTTGATGGCCGAAAAGTTCAATTTTAGTCTCATCAGACCAGAGCACCTTCCTCCATACATTTTAGGGGGCCTCCCACATGCCTTTTCGCAAACTCAAAACGTGCCATTTTGTAATGGCTTTCCTCTGGCCACTCTGCCATAAAGCCCAACTCTATGGAGCGTACGGCTTATTGTCATCCTATGTACAGATACTCCAGTCTCTGCTGTGGATCTCTGCACCTCCTCCAGGGTTACCTTAGGTCTCTGTGCTGCCTCTCTGATTAATGCCCTCCTTGCCCGGTCTGTGAGTTTTGGTGGGCGGCCGTCTCTTGGCAGGTTTGCTGTTGTGCCATATTCTTTCCATTTGGTTATGATAGATTTGATGGTGCTCCTGGGGATTATCAAAGATTTTGATATTTTTTATAACCTAAACCTGACTTGTACTTCTCACCAACTTTGTCCCTTACTTGTTTGGAGAGTTCCTTGGTCTTCATCGCAGTGTTTGGTTAGTGGTGCCTCTTGCTTAGGTGTTGCAGCCTCTGGGGCCTTTGAAAAAAGGTGTGTATATGTAATGATAGATCATGTGACACTTAGATTGCACACAGGTGGACATCATTTCACTAATTATGTGACTTCTGAAGGTAATTGGTTACACCGGAGCTTTTTATGGGCTTCATAACAAAGGGTGAATACATACGCACTTGCCAATTTTCTGTTTTCTATTTCTAAAAAATAGTTGTATGTATATATTCTTCTGATTTCACTTCACCAACTTAGACTATTGTGTTCTGATCCGCCACATAACATTCAGATTAACAAAACATTGAATTTAAGGCTGTAATGTAACAAAATAGGTAAAAAGTCAAGGGGGTGAATACTTTTGCAAGGCACTGTAGAAACCAGATTGTTAAGCTAGAGTATAGAGGAACCAGGATAGTAATGCAAATCCCAGGCTTTTTATGCTTTAGACTGGTAGACAGAGTACCAGTAACTCAGCAGCACTGCCCAGGTTACAGGACCGGTGTGTATGTAGAGTACATAGGAATCAGTGTAGCAAAGCAAAAGCAGACAACAGTTTCAAAACAGGCACAGAGGCCATAGAATTTTGTTGTGTTTAAAATAAAACTAACATCATTACTGCCTGAGCATTAAAAAAAGTTTCAGATAAATATTATGTTTATAGATTCTGTGTGTATAGAATAAGCCAAAATATGTGAAGGTCCAAATCCATTTCTGAAAAAAAGGTAAGGAATCCATATATTTGTACATATATAAATATATTAAGATAATGACTTTTCAGAGGATTAAAGATTGCATAGTGTTCAACCCACAGGAATGGGGAACTCTCTTTCACTAAAAAATCCTGTCTGTGCTATTTGACATTTCCCTAATTATGTTTTAATTATGTCAGGTTTTGTTTACTTGTTTCTTTATTTGTGAATTATTTAGTATTACTAAACAACCTGTAAAATATTTAGCAAGTTACTAAATAGGTAGGTAGTGCTTGATTTTATATATTTTCCCAATTTTTTTATTATTCCAATAAAGATCAAAGAGCAGAGGCGGAGCTACAGCCGATTAAAACCGGTGCAAGGTACCAAGGCCCCTGGCCTCTGAGGGGCCCTGGGGGACCTCCCGCAATTCCCCTGCGGACCTCCTGCGACCCCTCCTGTGGACCTTCCACGCCCCCCCTGTGTCCCCCGTGGCCTTCCAGCAGCCTTCACGTGGCCACCGTGGGTCGTTGGTGCCCCCTGCGGGTTCTTTGTGCCCCCACAGATCCCCTGTGGCCCCCTGCAGGCGCTGTAGCCCCTAATGGCCCCCTTTGTTCCCCTAAGCCTCCTGTGGCCCCTTGCGGACCTCTGCGGCCTACCTCAGCCTTTTGTGGCCCCCTCAGTGCTTGCGGCCCCTATGGTCCCCCACGGACCTCTGTGGCCCTCCTCTGGCCTGCCTTTACCCCTCCTCACATTAGGAAGTGAAGTGCAGCATTGGGCAGGTAAGAAAGTACTTGTATTGGTGTGAGTATATATATATATATATATATATATATATATATATATATATATATATATAAATAAATATATATATATAAATATGTTTGTGAGTATATATATATATATATATATATATATATCAGTAACCATGAATGTCCAGTAATTTAGTAATTATTAATATATATACAGTATATACAGTATATATATATATATATATATATATATATATATATATATACATATACATATATATATATATATATATATATATATATATATATATATATATATATATATACAGTTGCAAGCAAAAGTATGTGAACCCTTTGGAATGATATGGATTTCTGCACAAATTGGTCATAAAATGTGATCTGATCTTCATCTAAGTCACAACACTAGACAATCACACTCTGCTTAAACTAATTACACACAAAGAATTAAATGTTACCATGTTGTTATTGAACACACCATGTAGACATTCACAGTGCAGGTGGAAAAAGTATGTGAACCCCTAGAGTAATGACATCTCCAAGACCTAATTGGAGTGAGGTGTCAGCCAACTGGAGTCCAATCAATGAGATGAGATTGGAGGTGTTGGTTACAGCTGCCGTGTCCTATAAAAAACACACACCAGTTCTGGGTTTGCTTTTCACAAGAAGCATTGCCTGATGTAAATTATGCCTCATCCAAAAGAGCTCTCAGAAGACCTACGATTAAGAATTGTTGACTTGCATAAAGCTGGAAAGGGTTATAAAAGTATCTCCAAATGCCTTGCTGTTCATCAGTCCATGGTAAGACAAATTGGCTATAAATGGAGAAAGTTCAGCACTGCTGCTACTCTCCCTAGGAGTGGCCGTCCTGTAAAGATGACTGCAAGAGCACAGCGCAGACTGCTCAATGAGGTGAAGAAGAATCCTAGAGTGTCAGCTAAAGACTTACAAAAGTCTCTGGCGTATGCTAATATCCCTGTTAGCGAATCTACGATATGTAAAACACTAAACAAGAATGGATTTCATGGGAGGATACCACAGAGGAAGCCACTGCTATCCAAGCAAAACATTGCTGCAAGTTTACAGTTTGCACAAGAGCACCTGGATGTTCCACAGCAGTACTGGCAAAATATTCTGTGGACAGATGAAACTAAAGTTGAGTTGTTTGGAAGAAACACACAACACTATGTGTGGAGAAAAAGAGGCACAGCACACCAACATCAAAACCTCATCCCAACTGTGAAGTACGGTGGTGGGGGCATCATGGATTGGGGCAGCTTTGCTGCGTCGGGGCCTGGACGGATTGCAATCATTAAAGGAAAAATGAATTCCCAAGTTTATGAAGACATTTTGCAGGAGAACTTAATGCCATCTGTCCACCAGCTGAAGCTCAACAGAAGATGGGTGTTACAACAGGATAACGACCCAAAGCATAGAAGTAAATCAACAACAGAATGGGTTAAACAGAAGAAAATACGCCTTCTGAAGTGGCCCAGTCAGAGTCCTGACCTCAACCCGATTGAGATGTTGTGGCATGACCTCAAGAAAGCGATTTACACCAGACATCCCAAGAATATTGCTGAACTGAAACAGCTCTGTAAAGAGAAATGGTCAAGAATTACTCCTGACCGTTGTGCACATCTGATTTGCAACTACAGGAAACGTTTGGCTGAAGTTTTTGCTGCCAAAGGAGGTTCAACCAGTTATTAAATCCAAGGGTTCACATACTTTTTCCACCTGCACTGTGAATGTTTACATGGTGTGTTGAATAAAAACATGGCAACATTTAATACTTTGTGTGTTATTTGTTTAAGCAGACTGTGATTGTCTATTGTTGTGACTTAGATGAAGATCAGATCACATTTTATGACCAATTTGTGCAGAAATCCATATCATTCCAAAGGGTTCACTTACTTTTGCTTGCAACTGTATATATAAAGATATTAATAATGAGTATATTATGATACCATTTGTATTGGACAAAGGTCTTATATATTATAGTGACAAGCTTTTGAGAGGTCTGACCTCTCTTTATCAAGTCTCAAGCGATACTAACATGAGAAGGGACCCTCAGTTTGAATAAAAACAGCGATGCAGAGAGAGTGGGGACAGCATCTGACATCATCAGGTAAATACAGAGGGGGAATAAATACAACATAGTAAAGGGAACATATATACACATACTATATACATCAAAATATACATGTAAAAACAGAGCACTGTAGTCCACAGTGATATCTTTCCTGATGGGCAAACATATCACTAAGAGTGCCAAGCCTGTCAGGGTAAAATATGAAAAAATCACATGAAATTCTGATAATGTGTTAGAAAACCCAAGTACATATTAAGTCCTGTGTTTTTAGTGTTGAAGAATGTGATCATCTTTATTTAAAATGCTTTTCTCTCTTGGATGTTGTTCCATTTTCCTTTGAGTACTTTGACTTTAAAGTTTTGGATGGAGTTATCATTCTGGCTAAAATGGTGTCCCACTGGTCTACAATAACTGTCTTCATTGCGCTTTTTTATTGAATGTCTGTGTAAATTCATCCTTAAGTGCATTTTTTGGCCGGTTTCTCCAATGTAACAGCCTGTTTCACATAAAGTACATTCTATTATATAAACCACATTAGACGATGTACATGAATATGATCCTTTGATGTTATATGTGGCTGTGTCATTATTTATAGATAGTTATGTCAACATATTTGTAATGATGACACAGCCACACATAACATCAAAGGATTGTATACATGCACATCGTCTAATTTGGTTTATATACTATATAAGGTACTTTATGTGAAAAAACTTGTTTCATGCCCAGAATTCCGAGAAATACAGTTATTACATTACATTCTGGGAACCTTGGCAAGGACATGCAAATTATATTAATATATATAGTATAATTATTATACACAAACTAGGAATCTCATATTTTTTATATATTTTATATATGTATTATGTGAGTTGATGTTGGAGGGGGTTCAGGAAGTGCAAAAATAAATTGTACTTGCTCCCTTTTTGCACCGGGGCCCTAACTAACTGCCAAAGAAGGACATTTGAAAGAAATAAGCCATGAGTATTCAAAAGGGAAACTAACTCACATGTCCCAGAAGCAATGTTTGATTGCTCTGCATTAAAAACTGAGCATTTGTAAGCTATCAGTACGTGCAGATACTCATCCTTATGCTTTCCTTGAACTCTTCAAAAAATCAATGTATAAGTTACAGATCTTTAAAGTTCAGAAAGTGCTTAAAATGCAATACATTTGGGCCAAAAAGAAATGCATTAGAAATACCAGTATGGTACATTCACATCTGACAATATGATCAACAAGGTACAACAGCTCAAATGTTTGTAATCTTCTGTCAGTTATGGTGTCCAACTGGGCTCCAGATGGTGGAAGGGACTAAATAATCTTCCTATTTCTAGTGTTTCTCACTAAACTGTGTCTCTTGCAATGCTGTTTCTATTATTCATAGTTACATGTTTTCTGGTCCCTTTGCCGTTAAGTCCTACTTCATAAGTATAAGTATAAGTAAGCAGAAAATGAAAACGATGATGCTATTAGACGGAAATATGTTAAATGTGTCATATGCAATCAGATACCTGAGTAGTTGTATTTTTCTTTCTTTGTAAGTCGAATGCCTCCAGATAAAATGAATAGGGGATACAAAAAATAGCAGATTTAAACTAAATCAGGCATCACCAGATTCGGCCACTAGATGGAACAGTATGTCTTTCCTATGCAAGCTTTGACCCATAATTTATCTTTATATATAAAAAAACTTTTTTTCATTGTATTGGGGCATCAGGGGTATTGAGAATTTAAACAAAGAAATACAAAATGTTGAGGGGCACTGCAGGATTGTGGCCCCCCTAAGCAGGGCCCTTGCTTACTGTCCTGGGAGTAGAGTTGAATTCCCGCCCCGCCCGCCCCCCAATTAATTTTTTTGGCTCCTACACTAGTGATGGAAACCAAAGGTAGGTAAGAAGATTCAGGGAAGTTTTAGAAGAAATATTCATAAACAGATGTTACTGGGAAGCTGACATACAGGACAGTGGATTCCAAAAGGGTGAGCCTGAAAATAAATTTAGGGATCCAGTTTATAGCAAGATGACAAATGGCTGATTACTTAACTGGTCTGAGAAATCTGTACAAGCTCCAAGGAGCATTGCTCCATTATTTAAAGTAGAGACAGTAACACGGTTTTCTGGCAATATGGGATATGTTGTTCAGGTTGAATAATTATGATTTTATCAGGGCTCAGACATGAACATTGAGAGTTGTTCTGTGACCAAAATGTCAAACTTCCCTTTGTGAGCCTCAGTTCTTAAAGGAACTTTGGCTGATTTAGGCCACATTATTTGTTGTTATCTCTCTCAACTGCAAAGCAACTGGCTAAGCTGCTGGTGGGTTGGGCATTCAAGTAAATTTAAACCTATTTTCCAATTATTCAATTATTTTTTTAATAAATGAGTGCAATTTTTGATTGTTGTTTTACTATACTACCATTACTAGGACTTTGCTATGCATCTTTAAAAATAAGTGAAAATATTTTTAATAAACAGTGTTTGCAATAAGAATGCAAGGTTCTGTTTCTGTCAGTTGAAGGTGGTTGAGTAGAGCTTATTATTTTAATTAAACCCCTGTGCTACGTTTAGTGGTTATCGCCACAGGTTATTAAAATCCCCTTTCCATTGCTGGCTATGATCTGATAACTGCTCTGTATTTTTATGTGAAGTTCCCCTATAATTTCCTGTTTGTGGTTTGCTTTTACTGTACACCTTAGGCGAGATGAGATAAACCATACAGTGTTATTATTATTAGTAATGCCTGGATATATTTGGAAAGCATTATGAGATTGTAATTGTCTGACATGAACTGGCATGAGAAACCAAGGTGAACAATACTAAAAATGTAGGCAATAAAAAGAGCCTTAAATACTTTCATGCCCTAGTATGAGGAGCAACTTATTTTAATTATGCATTGATCATTAATACATTTCCTAATTTATAGTCTATAATAACAATACTCAATATTATATTCATTTACAAAGATTAGAGTATCAAGTCCCAGCTGAGTGTTTCTCTCCTTCCTGATAAGGTCATTAAGAGGTTTGAGGGGGTTTTGGCCGAGACATAGCAAAGGATTTTTTATGAGCAGTCAAAATAAGAGAAATAAAAATATTTTACAATGATGTACAAGGGATTATTTATAAAGTAAATCCTTGTTGAGATAGTCACCATTGTTGCATTATTATGCAAATACCTGTCACATGAATTCTAATTAGCGCCTTTGATGTGACAATCAGTGATATACTGTTTTTGCAAATACATAAATAAGCAATATCAACTGACTTCAGTGATATTATCCATATAGATGCAAATATATCCCCTCCTCCATCTTTACAGGCACAATGAGTCAGAAATTAGCATAATGACCTGCATATTTGCATACTAATGCAGCACAAATAGGAATGATTCACAAGTATAACACATATACATTGAGGGTGAAGTGAGGTGGGCCCTAGAAAGTCTTGTTGTTAACAAGGCTTTAGGAGTAAATGGAATCCCAGTTTAACTATTCAAATTCCTGCAAGATGGTGCTGTTAAAGTGTTACTTGCCTTATGCCAACAAATTTGGAAATCGCAACAGTGGCCAATAGACTGGAAAAGGTCAGTCTACATCCCAATACCCAAAAAAGGGCAGTGCCAAAGATTGCTCCAATTTGTTTTTTTTTTCTTTGTTTGTTCTGCTATTTGGTTTCTTCTCTCTCTATCTCATTAAGACAATGTACTTATAAGGATGTGTGGGGTCTCATATTAACCAGTGGCAACATTCTGGAACATGCTACTTGATGGAGGTCACTGATTATCTAATTTGAAACACTTCACTTAACAGTCTGTGTATTCATGAGCTCTCTAATCTACAAAGGGCAGACCCAAACAGGTACAGATTGCATGACTTTAGGCAGAAAACACAGAGCTAATACACACTTTGACACTCTGTCTGATGTTGTACATCACCCTCCATTTGTCCCATTACTTTTAGGAACTTTATTAATAAGCAATGCATAATTAAAATAACCAGCTCCTCTTGCTAGGCTATTACAGTGGACCTTTGACTCTAAGAATTAAACTACAATTATTTGTAATCTTACAGGGTCATAATAAGAGTAGTTTGTACACTTGAATTTGGCTACCTATCAGTCAGTGTGATTAATGTTCTGGATTTTTATTCCAGGCTTCTGGAGGTTACAAAACTTTAATGCTTCAAGTCTCCTTTATGAAATGTAACAGATACTTAAGACTTGCTGGTTAATCTCCTGTCTGACACCAATGGCCAATGGATAATTTGAACATGTCCCATGACCATGGCTTCCAGGTCCACATACAGATTCCCCAGGAGGTGGATGAGATGATCTGGTACTCCCAGCACTTTAAGAATTTGCCACATTTTGTTGTGATCCACACAGTCAGAGGCTTTAGAATAGTCTATGAAGCCAAAGTAAATGTTTTTCTGGAACTCTCTTGCTTTCTCTATTATCCATCAGACATTGGTAATTTCCTCTACGGAACCCGACTTGCACATCTGTCCAAATATTGTTGGAACTGAGCTTGTAGGATCTAAAGCATCACCTTGCTGGCATGTGTAATGAATACAATTGTTTCTACAATTGAAGCACATTTTGGGACTGCTTTTTTTGAGATTGGGATGTAGGCTGACCTTTTCAAGTCCATTGGCCACTGTTGAGTTTTCCAAATTTGTTGGCATAAGGCAAGCAATACTTTCACAGCATCATCTTGTAGGATTTCAAATATTTTTGCTGAGGTGCCATCAACTCTCAAAGATGTCTGGCTCCAAATCCTTGGACAAACTATTGAGGTCATATTGAGGTCACGGTCCTTTCTGCATAGATCTTTAGTGTATTCATGTCAATTCTTTATCTGATCTGCTTCTGTTAAGTCCCTACCATTTTTGTCTTATATCCCACCTACTTTGGTATGAAAGGCTTCTTGGAGATCCCCCTTTTTTTAAGAGACCCTTTGACTTTCCCATTCTGTAATCTTTTTCTACCTCTTTAAATCACTTATTATAGAATGCCTCCTTCTATTGTCTTGATATCCTCTGGAATTCTCCATACAGTTGGACAAATCTTTTCCTATCTGTACTACCTTTCACTTTCCCTTTGTCCTGGGCTATCTTCAAAGCTTCATCAGATAGCCAGTTTGCTTTCTTAGTTTTCTTTCCTTTGGGGATATTATTTGTGGCTGTCTCAAACTTTGGTCTAAAATTCTTCAGGCATTCTATCTTCCATGTTTAGTCCGGCTACTTCGACCAGAACTCGTTTCTGATCCACCCAGCGATACGTGATGGTTCTTGCTATTATCAGAGATGGAACCAGACCATTATTGGACCCTCAGGATGATCACAGGAATGCTGGAATCCTCAGTGAGAGCAGCAGAGTTATTATCTGTAATTCTTCTTTTAGGCAGATGTAGAATGATTAACTCCTATATTCAGGATTAATCCTTTCCTCAATAATGAGCACACATGAAATTATGTATGATCACACTGACAACTGTTTATTAGTCATAAATCCAAAATTTTGAAGCACAGCAGTCACCTTTCCCCACCAAGTCACACCCCTTACAAACAGTCCTCTTAGCCAATCCTCACACTTCTTACTTTCAGACATGTGGCCCACCTGTTAGCCTTTCTAGTACCCCCCCCCCCAGGTGCTTTGGAGTCCAGGACAGTAATTAACAAATACTCCATTTGTTCTGTATGTTAGGAAGTCCCTTCTGTATGAACTCAGTAGGGGTAAACTAGCCATAGCATGGGCAGAGACAGTAAACCTGTATAGATAAATGTCCATCTACAGTTGTAGGGACTTGAGGTTAATCCTTTGATGCCACCACTCAGAGCAACGGGGGATACCTCTTACCCATAAAGGCTTACCAGTATAGGTTAATATTGATAATGATAATCCTAATCATAATGGGAGCTCCACATAACCTGTCTTATTAAACCCCCAGGGAAAATCCTGCATTTCAAGACTAAACATGACCATTGGACACATTTCTTTCATGCCCCATACTCCTATTTCTGTATGAACATTAAAGAGGGGTTCTACAGTATGCCAGAAATCTAGTGTTATACAAATATGATTACTAAGACTGAACTATTACCTCATCCCCACTCTCTTTAGCACCCACTTGTGAAGGCCTCTTCTGATCAGCAGGTTATTGAATGTCCTGAGAAGAGATAATTAACACAGTAGTGTCACTATTTGGCTTCATCTTGTCACGTCAGATGGTGAAAATATTAATGTTTAAAACCATAACTTTCTGGAGACAGACGGTCTGTGAGGAAGGGATGGTGCTGGTGGGGGTTATTTATGTGTTCAGCAACAGTAATTAAACATGGAGTCACCGAACAAGATGGTGGACTGATTCAATAAGGGCCTATGAACTGGATGGCTGATAGTAAAACATGGTGCACTATAAACAATATTATCCCACGCATGTCAGCAGGGCAAACCTAACCCATACATCTAGGGGGTACCACAATTATGACCACCTTGCTCACAGGGAAATAACAGTCCATATCCAGTGGTTACACTCCATATGTCCATTTACAGTACCATGTTTGCCCTGAAAGGGGTTCCTTGTGCCATGCATCCCATGCCCTCCCAGGGCAAGTGCTGGTTGAATCAATCCCCAGAGACCCCAGTGGCTACCGGGCATCACACATGATCTAATGAATTTCTCTCTTTGCCTCAGTTTAATTCTGAACTTTACAATAAAAAGACAAAAAGGGGAATGTGCAAATTCCACTTCCTAGTGTAGATCCGTTAAATGTATTCAATGATTCAATCGTGACATAAAATCTTCCCAGTCTGAGGTAGGGGTGATTCCTCCAGTCCAAGGTTCACAAGTTCAACTAGTATCAATACAGATTACTTATTTTATCAGGCACATGGTGACAATCCACATAAAAATATAAATGGTAGTCGCATGGGGTTTCTAAATTATTCTAAATTACACACTGCCAGAGTTTATCAGAAGTAACACCAGTAAATGTCAACATATATGAGATCTCCTCCTTATTTGTTGTTGTTTAGTCATTCAGTTGCGTCCGACTCTCCGTGACTCTATGGACCACAGCACGCCAAGTGCATCTCTCAGTCACATGTTCATTGCTTCAGTGACCTCATCTATCCATCTTCTCCTCTGTCGTCCCCTTCTTCTTGTACCTTCAATCTTTCCCAGCATCAGAGTCTTTTCTAGGGAATCCTGCCATCTCATAAAATGGCCATAATATTTGAGCCTCAGCCTCGTGATCATATCATCTAGTAAACAGTTTGTCTTGATTTCCTGAAGTATTGATTTATTAGATTTTCTTGCAGTCCAAGGGACTCTAAGCAGTCTTCTCCAACACCACAATAGAAAGTTGTCAATTCTACGGCGCTTAGATTTCTTTATGGTCCAGCTCTCACATCTGTATAGTACTACTGGGAATACCATAGTTCGAACTATGCGGACCATGGCGATAGTTTAATATCTTCACTTTTTATATGCTTGTCCAAGCTTGCCACAGCTTTCCTCCACAGAAGCAAACATCTTTTAATTTCATGACTACAGTCACCATCTGCAGAGATCTTGGATCCAAGTAAAATAAAATCTGTCACTGCCTCCACTTCTTCCTCGTCTATTCACCAGGAAGTGAGATTGCAGTTTGCCATCATCTTCGTCTTTTTAACGTTGAGCACCAGGCCAACTTTTGCACTCTCTTCTTTTACCCTCATCATTAAGTCCTTTAGTTCCTCCTCACTTTCAGCCATCAAAGGCATATCTGAGGTTGTTGATATTCCTTCCAGCAATATTGATTCCGGCTTTGGATTCATCTAGTCCAGCCTCACACATAATGTACTCTGCATATAAATTGAATAAATAAGGGGACAATATACAACTTTGTCGCACTCCTTTTCCGATCTTGAACCATTCTGTCTATTACAGGCAGCTTATTTATATACAGGCTTTAAGGAATCTGTACGTTGTCCAAAGAAGCCATGGTCAGAACCGAATATGGGACAACATGTTCGGTTCTGACCATGGCTTCTTGGACGACATACAGATTCCTTATAGCCTGTATATAAATAAGCTGCCTGTAATAGTCTTGTATACACCTTATGAAGAATATATATAACTATTCACACAAATATAGTCAATAAAAACAGACTCTTATGAAAAGATGTTTATATATTTTTCCAGATAAGCTATAGACTCTATAGACTGAGAATTCCTTGGTGGTCCAGTGGTTAGGATTCAGTGCTTTCACTACTGCAACCTGGGTTTGATTCCAGTCAGGGAACCAAGAGGCCACACCACCCTGAAGCCAAGCAGTGTTGTGCCTGGTTAGCAACCCACTCCAGTATCTCTGCCATGAATACCAAGTGGATCAGCATGGTGTGTTATGGTCCATGAGGTCATGGAGAGTCAAACATGACTGAATGACACAAATACACACACATGTGTAGACTGAGCTATGGTACTATTCTTGAGTTATGTTCCACTGGGTCAGGTTGAACATATCAGGGGGGTGTCTGGGCGCTCCAGGATACATTACTGGGAGAAAGGACAGGGAAAGTGAGGGTGAATATCTGGCCTTAACCATCATTCTGTATCCACATGGCAGGAGTCCGACTATGACTGACCTCCACCTTCTATATTTTCCCTGTGTTGCCAAGAACAGCGTTAATAAATAAGGTCAATAAAATAACAGGAAGTGTAACAGTTAACACCACTCTACATCTAACATATAATATTATTGCACAGTTTATTTATTTATTTTTTGTATTTTTTTCTCTCTGTAGTATAGGCAGTGGTGCCCTTCAGCCATTTTGTTCCCAAACAGGCTGTTAAAATATTTTGAGAATCCCCACTAGGCTTTCCTGGAGATAAGCACTAGGTCCTTGGGGCCCAGGGAAACCCTCAGCTAGGCCCATGGGCACATGAGCCCATCAAGGCCCTTGGGGATCCCCATTAAGGGGGCAGGGAGACCCCTAGCAAGGCAAGGCTGACCCAGGGAGAGCACATAGACCCCCAATATGCCTACAAGGGCCATTAAGCATCTAGGGGGTCCCTGCTATAAAATGTGGTTCCCATTAACCCCTTTGGACCCAAGTGGGACAACAAATGCTAGCCATGATGGTCCTTGTGAACTCCGATGGCAACTAAATACACCATAATAATGTTTGACCATGGGAGTCCTCATGGTCTCCATGGTACGAAATGTTAACTCCTATGGACTCTTATGCATCCCTTTGATATGGGGGTTAATTTTAGTTAATTTTAGTGATATTTCTATACCATTGAGGAACTTATTGATCTCCATGGGATAGAAGTACATTTTTCCATAAGGGGTCATAGTGGCAATCCCTGGGGGGCTTGATGGGCTTGCAGGTCTAATGGGAATGCCTGGGGTATTGACAGGCCCAGCGTGGGCCACTGGGGCTCCCAGTGGTAATCTGGGTTTAAAGGGGAACTCCAGGGATTAAGAGGGGCCAGTGGCTAGGTGAGGGGGACCCTAAATTTTAGCATAAAAGCATTTTAGGAAAAAAAATCTTAATTTTATCTTTTCTGCTTGTCTGGATTATTCTACTTGGATAGATGCTTGCTTTTAACCATTTTATTAAGTTGAAGAATATTGTAAAAAGCCTTTCAATAGGATTGAATACAGATCTTATTGATACCCAATGTCCTTTCCAGGTTACCGTTCCTGTCAGAAAAATCAAATCTGGGTTCTAGCAAAGCAAAATCAAATAGAGTAGTTAGAAATGAGATTCTGTGTTAATATATTTTTTTAACATTAAAAATACATTTTGTCGGTTATCAAGTAAAATTATTCCAAATACCACACTATAAAAATTATGTTTTGAGTGGTTCATTAATTCATACCTTAATCTTTGGTAGTGGAAAAGCCCTAAGATGGATCTCATTGGTACAGTCCTATCTTTATGACCTTTAAACTTCCCTTTAAATGTCACCATGCTGACACCTGGTGGTTAAAACAATATATATATATAATTAATAAAGATATGGAATGGATTGACATTTTTTTTAATTTTGCATTTTGTAAGTTCATTATCTTTGAAAGGTCAACCAATATATGACGTCTTTTCTGACACCAATGGCTCGACCACACAGACTAAAATAGAGAAATGACAGAGTTTTATATACATCTATCTTCACTTCTTAGACTCCAGCCCATTCCTCAGGATTGGATTTAACCTCAAGTCCCTACTTTATGATTAGAGCCTGCACCTCAACTGTGGGTGATACTTCTCTATCTATACATTTTATCATTTTATTTTAGTTTTAATTATTTTTGGAAGTTCTGCAATAAAAGAATAAATGCTGCCTATATAGGAGGACACATAAAATATTATTATTCATTTTTAATAGTACTTGACAAACCGCTTTTACATTTGCATTATTTAAAAATCAATTGCAATTTAATAATTATAGACCGACTTTGAAAACGGTATTTGCAAAGTAAGTTTCAAATTATATTTCTTTGCAATGGGCCTTGATTTGAAGGGAAAATATATGTTTTTAAGAAGACTTGGAAAAAAAATATGTTTTTGACAAAATAGACACCCCCTAATTTCTTTCAGGGCTTGAAAAACTTTTTAAAAACTTTCAAATTAAGCTTCAAAATATGTTTTTATCACTTATTTAAAATCGGAGATATGAAAAATAAACCATTTTCTTTACATTTGTGAAGTTTAAACACACACTTCAATTTCTGGCTCAGAAATATAACAACACATAATATCATCAATCAGTGGTAGGTATAATGGATTTATTCCCCTGATATTGAAGCTAATCTTCAGATTCAGATCTGTCAGTTCCTCAGAAAGAAATTAGTTTTGCAGTAATGTCTTACTCTTTCAAAATTGTCATACCCTGTGGTGTTTGATTTCCATATATACAGCCCCATTAGATTAGCCCTCGTAGTTCCCTCGGCCCTCGCTCCTTTGCGAGATGACACCCAAAAATGGCAGAGAGTAGGCTTCAGGAGAGCAACATCGTAACGCGCAGCCATAAATCTATGAGGTGAACCTGGCACCTCGGAAGAATCCCTACGGGCACAAAAAAGTGTCCGCAAGGGATCTGTGCAACATCGAAGCAGCCCGACACCGCCGTCTGATGCTCCCCCCTGTTCCCTAAACACATCCCCATGCTGCAGGGGTCCTTGTCAAGACCCCTGCAGCCTCCCCACTTTAACCCCTTGCAGCAGGGATCCCTGGGGATCAATCAGGCCTGCCGCAAACTATTAGCCAATCCCCGGTACTTTACTGTAAGTACCTGTAAGTACCCCACAACACCTAACATTATCCCCACTCTATGCTGGGGTTTCCCATCGGAACCCCTGAAGTGTCCCCTCATTAACCCCTTGTTGCAGGGGTCCCCAATCAGCACCGATCAGGCCCCGCTGAATTTATAAAATTCAAATTCCCTGCCTCGCTGGTCCGTAAAGGATTGTAAAGGTCCTGAAAGGACCTGCGGTAAATAAAATATTAACCCATGCCGCAGGGGTACTGTAAGAACCTCCCAGGCACCTAAAATTAACACTATCACTCATGGGGCTCTATACAGAGCCCCATGAGCCCTTAATTAACCCTATAACTCATGGGCATCTATACAGAGCCCCATGAGACTAAAATTAACCCTCTTAGTCCAATATGGGTCTATATAGACCCCTATAGGGCACTATTAACCCCTAGGTTAACCCCACAAGTGCCATGAGGGTCCTCCAAGACCCTCATGACAAATTCTAAGCTCTACACTATTAACCCTAACTATATCCCATTATCCCATAATATCTAACCCTATCTGGAACTAACAATGCTTACTGAGCCTATCTAATCCTTACTGGGCCAATCTAACCCAAACTGGGCCTATTTAACCCCTTCTAGCCTTATTCAACCCAATGTAAACCTATTTAACCCCTTTTAGCCCTATTTTACCCCATTACTTACAGACCCCCATAAGCCTCTATCAACCTTACCAAAACTAAAAAACCTATGTTACCAAAAATAAAAAAAAATAAAAGAAACCCTCTACAAACCCCCCATTACAAAAAATAAAAAAATAACTACACACCAGCAAAGAAAATGCATACAGAAATTCAACCTTAATCTTTGGTAGTGGAAAAGCCCTAGGATGGATCTAATTGTTACAGTCCTATTTTTATGACCTTGTTCTGATTACAAATATTGCAAGATCATGAACATCCATCAACAACAAACTTCCCTTTAAATGTCACAATGCTGACCCCTAGTGGTTAAAAAGAAAAATATACTTAATAGAGATATGGAATGTATTGATGAGGATATTTTTTAAGTTTTGTATATTGTTATTTAATTATCTTTGAAAGGTAAACCAATACTGTTATTTCACCACAATAACTGTAACTATATGATGTATTTTCTGAAAAAGTGTAAAACTTTTGACACCGTGGCTAGACCACACAGAATAAAATAGAGAAATTACAGAGTTTTATATACATCTATCTTCACTTCTTGGACTCCACTCAACTGTGGGCGATACTTCTCTATCTATACAAAAATAACCCGTTTTCTTTACATTTGTGACGTTTAAACACACACTTCAATTTCTAGCTCAGTAAAAAACAAAAAAACATCACAAGCCCCCCACTACAAAAAAATAATTACACACCTGTAAAGAAAAGGCATACACAAATATACATAACATTACAGTAATAAATACATTATAAATATACCCATAACTACAAAACATTTCCCCCTATCTATACATACCCCCTGGGGTGGGGGGTTTAATAGGGGGTTAGGTAGGTAGTGTTAGGTAGGTAGGGGTTAATAGGTTTAGGTTAGAGGGGGTTAGTTTAGATTTAGTGGCTTATTGGGGGGGGAGAATAGTGTAATGTTGTGTAGTGTTTGTACTTAGTCCTGGAAGACCCTCATGGCACTTATGGGGTAATAATCTTCATAGGCCCTTATGGAACTGATTGGGTTACATAGAGGCTTATGGGGGTCTGCATAGACCCCCATAAGGGATGGGGTTAGATTGAGGCTTTTGGGGGTCTGTATAGTGACAGGGTTAATAAAGGCTTATGGGGGGCTGTACTGACTACCATGAGTGACAGGGTTAATTTTAGTCTCAAGGGGCTCTGTATAGAGCCTCATGAGTTATAGGGTTAATTAAGTGTTTATGGGGGTCTGTTTTGACCCCTGTGAGTGACAGGGTTAATTAAGGGCTCATGGGGGTCTGTATAGAGCCCCATGAGTTATAGGGTTAATTAAGAGCTTATGGGGGTGTTTTGACCCCCGTGAGTGACAGGGTTAATTAAGGGCTCATGGGGGTCTGTATTGACCCTCATGAGTTATAGGGTTATTTTTAGTCTCATGAGGCTCTGTATACGGCCCCATGAGTTATAGGTTTAATTAAGGGCTAATGGGGGTCTGTATTGACCCCCATGAGTGACAGGGTTAATTAAGGGCTCATTGGGCTCAGTTTAGAGCCCCATGAGTGACATGGTTTATTAATGGCTTATGGGGACTGTATTGACCCTCATGAGTGACAGGGTTAATTAAGGGCTCATGGGGGCTCTTTTTAGAGCCCCCATGAGTTATATGGGTCATTAGGGGCTCATGGGGCTCTGTTTAGAGTCCCATGAGCCATGGGGTAAATTTTAGGTGCCTGAGGGGGTACTTATAGTATCCCAGCGGCAGGGGTTAATATTTTTTTAGTGCAGGTCCTTTCAGGACCTTTACGGTCCTTTCAGGAGCTGCGTGGCGGGAAATTGAATTTTTAAATGCAGAGGGTCAATGTTTGATTCTCAAAATGTAACACATAATATCACCAACAAGTGTTTTGTAAAGTTAACGTATTGTCCTAATATTGAAGCTAATAATCAGATTTTGATCTATCAGTTGCTCAGAAAAAAATAGGTTGGATTTGGATATTTTCACGACTGGATTTTGGGAGGCACAGGGGGACCGTTTTCCAACCCATTTCTTCATGCCCAGAGTTTTACTGGGCTATTGTGGCCTGTGTATTGGCCCTGAGATTTTGGAACTTCACTGGGTTAAAATATGATTACAATATTATATGTATTTTGGTTTATGAGTATACTAAGTTTTGTATGGTTTACAATGCCAGGGTACCTATGATACTTGTGGTCAGGACCAGAGCCTAGAGCGTTTGCTAGATGCCATGATCACTGCTTCAACTGGGCTCCATCAGAACCTGGTACTGATCCACCCAGCAATACGTGAGGGTTCTTGTTATTATCCCTGCTAGCAGAGACAGAACCAGACCATTATTGGACTCTCAGGACAATTACAGGGACACAGGAAGTTATAGACTGTAACTCTTCTTTTATGCAGATGTAGAATTGTTAACCCCTATGATCAGAGTTAACCCTTGCCTAAGTAACGAGCTCACACTCAAGATGATGTATGACATCTTGAGCACCTTTATTTTTCTGAATTCAACAGTTTTATACATTTCTGACCCCCAAGTCATGCCCCCGGCTCAGAGACATTAAAGCCTGCCTGTCCCTCATGTGGTGCCTTTCCTAGAGGGGGCCAGGAACAGCAAATGACAATTCCTATGTTCTATATCTCTGGAAGTTTCCACTCTATAAACTCGGTGGGAGATCAATTAACCACCAAACAGACAGATGCAGCAAATGGCCCTCTATAGCTAAGGCGGCAAACCCTTTGAAGTCCCGCTCAGAGCCAGAGGTGAAATGCCTCTTACCAATGATGCTTACCCATACAGGTTAAATATTAATACTGATAACTTTAACCATAATAGGAGCACCCCCTCCCCCTAGATCCATGGGCATCACAGCTGCTCCCTCCCTTTTCTAGTGTAGCCTGGAAGAGTGATCCTTATTCACATGACTTTCCAGCTCCACTACTTACTTGTCCTCTTTTCCTGAAATTCCAACTGCATTTTGATGGTCTGTAGTACCAGGCTCCATTGCAGAAGTAGTCAATTGTCTAGACAGTCAACATAAAGGTTTCGGCACTATACCATGGAAACCCCTTGTGGTAATACCCCGCCAGCCCCCCTAGTTCTCAAAAGAGCCATTACCTGCATCTTCTCCTGCGGTATTCCCTCCATCTTAACTTGGCCTGGCCTAATCTGCCCTCTGCCTTAGCTCACTGCCATTGATTTGGATGATCAGCCAAGTGTTCTGATTGTCCCACTATCCTTTCCTGTACATCTGGGCTATCTGAGGCTAGAAAATTTAAAAGGTTCCCCCCTCTGGGACACTGCCAGTATCTAGCACTGCCTGTACCACTAACAAGTTCTGGGGGCCCTTCTGGTACTCCTTCAGCTTATTAATATGGGCCACTCTAGTGACTTTTCTGTCAGAGTCTAACACGGTCACTACATATGTGTGGGAACTTTTTAGGGACGAGGTAGGGGCCTTCCCAAGAGGCTTGTAATTTATACTGCCTTTAGTTCAGGTGTTTAAAGGCATATCTAAGTGAGCTGGGTTATTACATTTTTGCACTCTTAATGCAAAAAGCATAATGTATGTTGCACATTTCATAAAACATTAGATTTTTATTGATATCTAAAAAACCCTCTAATGATTATGTTGACACCCTCAGGGGTGGCTACACGAGCCCCTGATCCACACCTAATCAACATAGTTTTTAAATCATTACATACCCCGTGTGCCTTCCTCAGCCAATAGAAGATCACTGATGTCAGCCCTAATGTCACTGCTTGGGATGTGCCTCTTGCTGCAGTCTGTTCTCTTTCTGTTCTGCCCATGCCTTTCACCACAGACAAACTGCATATCCCAGGCTGCTTTTCAGCACAAACAGGAACTCAGAGTTAGCTCAAAAGTTTCAGCTAACCTGATTGGCCAAAACAAATGATTTTACATTTTATGATAAATGAGCCTGGGTTTCGAGGGTGTTAACCCAAATGTTCAACTTTCAGAAATTATAAGATATTTTGCAATCTTCAAGGTAAGTGTTTAAATGTTTATTTGGGGATTTTTTTCATACAAAATAATGTTCGCATACACTATGAATTCTCTTCTATCAGATGCATTCATAATCCAGCTCACTTAGATATGCCTTTAATATCGCATAACACCCTTAATTGCTGGGTGACCAATCCTGGAAATACACTCAGTAATGCCTCTGCCACCTTGTCAGCAGAGATTTTAGGTAGCGGAACAGCCTCAGGATAATAGGTAGCATAGTGCACTATGGTAAGAATGAACTGCTTCCCTGTCCTGCGAGCTGTAGCTAGGAGTCCTAATATATTGATAGCCACCCATTAGAAAGGGGCATCACCATACCGATGACAGGCATCACAGGAGTTACAGTAATTATTGATATGACAATTAATCCCAGGCCAGAAAAACACTCTGTTAAGGTGATGCCGGGTACCCTTAACCTGTATGTGCACAGCAAGGGTACCTCGTGGGCTTTCTTTAACATCCCACCCCTACATTTCTGGGGAATAACCATCTGCCTGCCAACCTCCTGGGACCCTTCTCCCTCAGGCTCAGTGCTGGCCCTATACAGTAACCCATTTTCCCACACATACATCTCCCTTTCTAGACCTGTTTCCTGCTGATCAGCACTCTTCCTAGCACCAGCTAAGGTCTCATCTTTTACTAATTATGTGGGTATTTCCTTTACACTGTTCCAACCCAATCCCTGTTCCCCAGCAGGCAATGGACTCACCCCAGGTTCTGAGTGCTTGGTCTCCTCCTAACTCACCTGATCCACAGCAATGGCGTTGGATGTTTGTGACGTGGTGACTGCATTCACATAATGGCTTTCCAGTCGTCCCAAGTTGTTGCCCAGTACGAAAATGTTCTGGAAATGTTGGGTCCTGTTGCCCTCTGGACTGGTCTGCACAGTATGGATGGGGTGACAGAAAT
This sequence comes from Discoglossus pictus, assembly GCA_027410445.1. NCBI lineage: Eukaryota > Metazoa > Chordata > Amphibia > Anura > Alytidae > Discoglossus > Discoglossus pictus. Next base: position 38,321 of record JAPZIH010000832.1, on the reverse strand, counting down.
CCTCCTCTCTGGGTCTGGTCTGGGTCACTGCAGGCTCTGTTGAATCCATGAATCACCCTGCCAGGCATGTTGGGGCATTCTCTTCTCATGTGCCCTGGTTGGTGGCAGCCATAGCACTCCAAGCCCCTTGTGGTTTGAGTGCCTTGTCAAGAACTGGTAAGTCTTGAGGGGCCATTCCTATGCTCCCCTGAGATTGTCTGTCATCTTGTAGGATAGCAGGGTTAGAGTGGGTGGCTACAGGGTGAGATGTTCCAGGTGCTTTGACTGGGGGTCCCTATTTGGTAGTGTGGTTAGGACCCCTACTCCCTGTCTCCCCTCTGGTAGCCACAGAGGGATCAGCTAGGTGAGCAGTCTCTTCCCCTGTAGTGGGCTCTCGTCCTGTACTCAAGCCCTCAGCCGCTCCGGACAGATAGAGTAAAATTGTTCCAGTAGTATGACTTCCAGAGCCTCCTCCAGGGTAGTTACTTCTTTCTCCTTCCACCAACTTTGACAAGAGAGCCTCATCTGGTAGATGACCTCAGTGTAATTGTCCCCCATACACCTGGTTAGTGTATGGAACCTTTGCATATAGTTTACTGGGGTTACTGCATATCTAGCCAACAGAACCCTTTTCACCTCCTCATATGTTTGCTGTCACTTTGGGATAGCCCAGAAGGCTTCACTTGCCCTTCCACTGAGCTTACTAAGCAGAAGCCTAAACTACTCTGCTTCTGGTATCTGGTGCAAGTCACATTGTTGCTCAAAGTCCTGGAAAATAAACATCTATATCCTCCCTTTCTTCCCAGAAGGGTTTAAAGCTGTCATATGATGTCTTTATCCTGGCGGCTAAAGGATCCCTTACTTCGATAGGACTAGATGCCATACAGGTTCCCTTCTGTTGGTACTGTCGCTGGACCACTTGGCTGAGCTGGGTCCGCAGGACCATTAGTTGCTCACTAGACAAGAGTGGCATCATGGCCTTCCATTACTGAAAAAGTTTACAAATGTCTTCCTCCTCTGATTTCACCATCTCTGGAGAAGGAACCGGGCATGTTGCTCACTCTCCTCCTCTGCCTGCAGCCTCTCCTCCACCCAGTGGAGCTCATCATCTAACAAGAGCTCCTGGATCAGCCTTGGTAGTGTTATGGATAAGGATCAGTACAAAATGTATAAATGTATTCGTGCACCTACTTATATATTTTATCTTTGCAGTATTATCGTATAAGCAAGTTTTACTAATAAATGCTGAATTATTGGGAGACTCTAAAATGGAGGATTTGACACTCCCCTTTTCTTACAAGATGGAGACAGCACTATTTCCGGTCTGTTAAGGATGACGGGTCTTAACACACACAGGACACGAGGAGGAGAAACACCATCTTGTCTTTGTCTTCAACTTCTTACCAATGAGAGTAAGACCCATCCTCTTGTGGGATGGGTCTTGGAGACTCCTTAATGTTTTAATCCAATGTCTGATCGTAACTTTGTAGAAGCAGACTTCTCAGAACCAATGAATTACTGAATAAACCTGATGTTTTACTTAATGTAACTTTTTATCTGATTACTAAAAACTATATAAATGAGGACTGACTTAATAAAGACAGTATCGAGAAACTTTATACCAGAACTCTGTGTCTGTGTATTATTTCTCTACAGTGTGCACACTATATAGATACTGATAATTTGGACAGGGACAGATATTTCCTGGTAAATACTTTGATATTTACTCTTACAAATGGCACCCCAGATGGGACTTGAGGTTTAATCGAACTACAACGGACAAGAGGAGTTCGGACAGACTTCATGAGAACAGGCGGAGCCTGATCACCTCCGGTACACGGTAAGGACATGATTAGTACCTTATCCGTGTAGACCTGTTCTTGGAATTCTGCCCGTTGTCTAGCTCTGTTGTAAGTGACGATTACAAAAGTACAGGTGATATTTTGCCTCAAGTCCATTAAGAACCCTGTACAAAATATAGTGATATCTGTCGCCTGTGTATGTCTGTTGAAGTGCGTGTCTGTCGATATTGTGAATTTAGATTCTTTGGATATATGGTTCAGGACCCACACACATGTGTATTTGTGACTATCTGGAAGACGGATGATTTGTACCCAGTGTCGTACAGATACATATAAACCAGTGATCGCAAAAACGAACTTGCATATGTGTGCCCTGGGGAAATATATATATATTTTTCCCTGGGAAATGTCTATGCATGTTGGATAGACGATATCCCTTGAGGGCCATGATGTTCGGGCCGGAAGAAGTAGCTTGAAAACTTTAAGGGACGTCTGTCATTCACTACGGGTGGTTAAAAAAAAAAACGTGTGTGTGACGTATATGCGCATGGTCTTGAAATCATATGTCTTTTGAATCTTAAGTTTTCTGCAGAAAAGGTTTGATGATTATAATGTTATATGCTATGTCACTGCTGGTTGTTATGCATGTTTTGATAAGAAATGCAGTTTAGAACTTCTCTCCCTAAAGAAAAAACTACAAGCTGATCTCTCTCTGTGTGTTTTGACCTTGGTCACAGCTGAGAGAGAGAGGCTGAGAGAGAGAGACTGAGAGAGAGAGACTGAGAGAGAGAGAAATTCCTCATCCATCCCCTCCCATCTGGTTTAACTATTTGAAGGACGAATCTTAGAATTCTTCCTACGCCAATGCTAGGTTGTATTTGAAGGTGTTAACATATTTTACTGTATTGCTATGCTGTTTAAGGTATGAACACAGAAATATTAAGGAACTTTTCCTTACATACATTTATATAATATTCTGATTACTTTTGTTTATAAAGTAGATGGATTATCTTGTGTTTTGCTGCAAGTAAATGTGTGAGTATTTGCTGTAATTCCTTTTCTTTGCAATACAATTGAGAAATGCAGGTTAGAGAATTTGTGTCCACCACTGAAATCAGTGGAGGATTTATAGTGTATCTTGTTTGTAAGTGTAAGACAGGTGTGTTTGTGAAATACATACGTATGCGTGTATTCTTTTGAAATATTTTGTCTGAAGTTTCTGTGTGTTCGATACTGTACTCTTTGAAGAGGGAGGTGACCGCTTTGCATTGTATGAGAGGGATTGGCCACCCCATCTTATGACAAAGCAAAGCAAACCACTCCCCTTCCCTCCTCCCATCTACTCTGTGTGCGTATTAGAGTTTTATGTGAAAATATGTCTGTCTGTATTATTGAGAGAAGAATGGTGTTTGCTACATTTTAGTGGTTTGTGGAACAAAGACACCATGAAATTCTTAACACACAGCCACCGCCCCATCATGGCTCCCTACTTATGAAAAAGGGAGTTGACTAACTTTAGGACCAACCCCTTTTAAAACCTATGACGAAGCATTTACTATGCTATCTCTGCTGGAGTCAGTGCACTGTATCCACTAGTCCTTGGGAATATTAATCTTTCTTAAAAGGAAGGTATAGGAGACATTCAATGTTTTATTAAGCTTCTTAAGCTTTTATTAGCAATCTCCGCTCATGTAAATCAACTCCTACATGCCTGTCTGCAACGGTGATACAGAATTCTGTGAGTTATTAATAGAATGCGCTCCGGATGAAACAGTAAATCAGGCTATTAATTTGTCAGATATTATACAAGATAAAACAGCCAGTGGTAATATATCATTCCTGCTGGGAGCAGCCTTTGTGGAAGGATTGAAGAGAAGGGAAGTTTTTCTCTGTCCCCTCAGGAGATCCTTATTATCCTCAGCAATTGAAGTTTAAATCTGATGTATTTATTGATTATGTGATTGTTTTATCTCAAGCACTGACTAAAATACATGCACAAGTGTTTTCTCCTATTCCAGATCCAGAAGTAGACACTGGTACTCATCAACTACTTCCTGGAATTTGGGTCCTGGTCAAGAGATTTGTGAAAAAGAATCCTCTGGAATCCAGATCATGCAACTCATTGCAAGCAGCACCAGACCCACAGCAGCCAACATCATGATGATCATAACACATATCCTTTTCTGTCTGTTCTTAACTAAAGTAGAACCTTCTGCATTCATTAGTGAGAAGAAAGATGGTATTACATTTTGGTACAATCCATCTAAACCACATATGATCACATTGTCCTTTGATTATTGTCATGTTGTATGTTGCCAACAGCTAAGCGTGACTCAACAATGTAACTTGTACAAATACACTCACAGCACATGTATACACATATGTGTTACAGATCAGACTTGGGGAAAAGATTGTAGTCATTGGGAAGCTGTACGATGGAACACTGGGACAGCTTGGGGCTACAGACCACAGAGTGCCTCAGATAGAACAGATTTGAGTGGAAGCCCTTTACTTGAACGTATGACTCTAATAAAGCCAGGCAAATGCTCGCCAAATGGCAAGACTGGAGCTAACATGCGACTCACCCCCAGACCCACAGACGCAGGTACATACCTAATAGGTGGCTGGGTTAGAGGAGAAGCAAAAGGACGGATTGGTAAATTTATGCTCAGAGATCTAAATGCACCACTCATATCAGAAGGACTAATGCAAGTACAACACACTCAGGCATTACCCCAGATGACTGATATCAGTGAACCTAGGTACGAAGGAACCCTAGCAAATGAGACTGGGTTCACAGACCTCAATTTATGACTGGAATGGACGACATATAACATAGAGTCACATAATAAGACTAATTGTTATGTTTGTGTAAGTGCCAGACCTCACCTAGGCACTGTTCCACTTATGGTAACTATGAAGGAAGAAGTGGAGTGTTAGTTGGGAATTATTGTAAGTTAAGTACGGGACTGAAGCGAATAGTTCCTAGAATGTTATAGTAAGTGATTTGGAAGAGAGATTTTGCATGTGAATTTGATCCAAAATGGAGTTTGTAGTTGAATAGTTTGCAAATATTAAATACAGGAAAAGAAAACAGGCAGCCCTTAACCCCCGAATTAATCCTTCTACACATATGATGTATATAGTCCGTGGCTATCCTCTGACAGTTCTGGCACCACATAATATTGCAGCCATCATACAACAGACTACCTAAGCACATGACTACAGCCAGACACCTCCGTCTGCAATGTTCCCTTCTTCTACCAGACAATGTTACTTTACAGAGATGCTATGTTCTCAATCCAGCCACTCTCTTACCATTTCCAGAGGGGGGAGAAAGGAAGATGGGTACTTTTGTACAGCCTGATTGTACAACCTGATTTTGAACCCAAACTCAGGAATAACCAATCTATATGTAAAAAGACGTCTACTGGAAGGTGGTGGAAATGGCCAGACGCTCACAGATGAGACACAAGACCCTCTATATTGCACGCTGTGGAATAAACATTTCCAGGCCGAGATTTCCAATATGAAGCAAGTCTCACTAAATTGAAGCAGGTCACCTTAAACCTAAAGACATTGTACAACAATGCAGCAGGAGGTAGTGCACTTACAGTGGAGCTCCCACAAGAAGCAGAAGCGCTCTACAAGCATTGGGATACAGAAATTCCACATGTTGCAATATCCAAGTTTGCACCGGATGGATGGAAGACATTGGGAGCCGCATTAAAATGGTGGGAATCTGCAGAGGAAGAGGAAGGAGTGGAAAAGAAGAATCTCCACTGGCAAGCAGACAGCACTCCCAGTATACAAGCCAGAGACCCATATGCAGTCCCAGGACTCACAAATCCACCCCATGACTGCCTTCAACAAATGGAAATGGAGACCTCACACCTTGCGAATGTAAAAGAACTTGCCCTGACAGACCCAGACATCACTCTGTATGTGGATGGATCAAGGTATGCTGATGAGAATGGGAAAGATCACACAGGATATGCTGTGACTACAGAAAAAGATGTGATGCAAGCCTTCTCACTACCTTCCTCCATGTCAGCACAAGAAGCAGAGTTGATTGCATTGACCAAGGCCTGTGAGGTTGCGACAGGAGTCCGAGCTAACATCTACACAGACTCAAGATATGCTCTGGGAGTGACTCAAGACTTAGGAGTAATCTGGAGAGCTAGAGGATTCATGACAGCCGCAGGCACTCCAGTGAAGCATGACAAAGCCATCCGTGAACTACTAGATGCTTTAGCACTCCCAAAGGAAGCAGCCATACTGAAAGTAAAGGCACATGGGAAGCTAAATTCAGACGAAGCACGAGGAAACCATCTAGCAGACCAGATGGCTAAGAAGGCAGCAATGGTATCACAGGAAATGGAAAGGAGAGAGGTGGATGGAGAAATAAACATTTATACAATACAGACTCTGCCAACAGATTTAAGATTGCTCAAAGAATTGCAAAAGACGGCAGGTCCAGAAGAAGTGAACAATGGAGGAAAACGTACCCTGTGATGACTAGTAATCCCCACCCAGGGAGAGGTATAACTGTGTACCCTGGAAATTACACGTGTTACAGGAGAAACGTTTCTCAGGGGTTCAACTTACAGAGGTTCCCAAGTGGGTTTTGTCACTTCAGCCACCATGCTAGTCAATCAGACACAATCTTTGGGGGACGTATATTGGTTGTGTGGAGATATGAAACTCAGGGTAAGACTGTCAGGAGTATGGCGTGGGGAACGTACCATGACTAAAGCCATAATGCCGTTACACATTGTTCCAACTTATTATGGTGATCCAGATGGTATTCCTCAGACACAGTTCAGAAGGAAGAGACATACATCATCATCTGAGCCTAGAGAAAGTTTTGACTCCCATGTGTACATAGATTCTATTGGAGTCCCAAGGGGGGTGCCCAATGAATTTAAAGCCTGTAACCAAGTAGCAGCAGGATTCGAGTCACTGATACCCATGATTGGAGTAAATAAGAACGTTGCCTGGATCAATTATATTTACTATAACCAGCAACGATTTGTTAACTACAATAAGGATGCCTTAAAAGGCATTGCAGAACAGTTAGAGGCTACATCACACATGGCCTTCCAGAACCGCATGGCATTAGACATGATCCTTGCAGAAAAAGGTGGAGTATGTAAAATGCTTCCTGACACTAGCACATGTTGTACATACATCCCTGATAACACAGGTCCAAATGGTAAGATCACACTGGCAATCCAGAAATTGGCTAATCTTGGTCAAGAATTAAAAGAAAATTCTGGCACTATAGACTATTGGGAATCATGGTTTGGTTGGATGAATGGTTGGCAGAAAGTGTTATTGCAGATAGGGATGGCTATCTTTATTGTCATAATTTTGCTAGCCTTCCTCTTATGTTGTATTATTCCTTGTATACGTAACTACCTTCAGAAAACTGTGGACAAGGCTTCTCCCACCTTTATCCACCAAGATTTAGACATAGATCTACATGGACAGAATGATGATTGTAAGACATCCCATCTTCTGTTGCAGACTGTAACTGGCTCTAAGGAGAGTGTTTTCTGAGCTGAGCTACACTATAACTGAGTACTATGGTCCCTCTCCAAGCCTAGCTACACTATTAGATATTAGAGGCTCGTTAGGTCTTCCCCATGCCGCATAGGTCATAGGGTAGGTGTGACGTCAGGTCATGGCAAGCCCGATCGAACGAAGATATGAACCTATGACTTACACACATGCAATGCTTTCAACATCCGGAAATAGAAGACACAAAGAATAGTGCTCTGGAAGGACCATAGTTGAGACATATATCTATTATAACAAGATATTTAGTTTTAGACACCCGTTATAAGAATAGGGTGTTATACTTATAATCAGTAAGTTTTACTAATAGCTGTGAGTGTGACGAATATATTATGTCATTTTAGGGGGGACTGTTATGGATAAGGATCAGTACAAAATGTATAAATGTATTCGTGCACCTACTTATATATCTTATCTTTGCAGTATTATCGTATAAGCAAGTTTTACTAATAAATGCTGAATCATTGGGAGACTCTAAAATGGAGGATTTGACACTCCCCTTTTCTTACAAGATGGAGACAGCACTATTTCCGGTCTGTTAAGGATGACGGGTCTTAACACACACAGGACACGAGGAGGAGAAACACCATCTTGTCTTTGTCTTCAACTTCTTACCAATGAGAGTAAGACCAATCCTCTTGTGGGATGGGTCTTGGAGACGCCTTAATGTTTTAATCCAATGTCTGATCGTAACTTTGTAGAAGCAGACTTCTCAGAACCAATGAATTACTGAATAAACCTGATGTTTTACTTAATGTAACTTTTTATCTGATTACTAAAAACTATATAAATGAGGACTGACTTAATAAAGACAGTATCGAGAAACTTTATACCAGAACTCTGTGTCGGTGTATTATTTCTCTACAGTGTGCACACTATATAGATACTGATAATTTGGACAGGGACAGATATTTCCTGGTAAATACTTTGATATTTACTCTTACAGTAGTAGCCATTGTTCTGCTGAGCCCTCTCTCCCAGAACAGGTGCCTGAGGTCCTGCTGTCATATCTGGACATCCAGTTTTTTGTGTTCTAGGGATCTCACAACTGCCACCCAGCTGTCACAACCACTGCTTCAACTATGCTCGACCAGAACCTAATTCTGATCAACCCAGCGATACGTGAGTGTTCTTGTTATTATTCCTGCTAGCAGAGAAAGAACCAGACCATTAGTGGCCCCTCAGGACAACCACAGGAACACAGGAATTTCAGACCCGAGCACCAGAGTTACCAACTGTAACTATTCTTTTAAGCAGATCTAGATTTGTTACCCCTATGATCAGAGTTAACCCTTGCCTCAATAATGAGCACGCACATAAAATTATGTATGACATCTTTATCACTTTTATTTTTCTGAATCCAACAGTTTGATACATTTCAGACCCCCAAGTCACAACACTGCTCAGACCCTTGCAGCCTGCCTGTCACTCACAGGGTGTCAGCTTTCTTAGATGGGCGGGGGGGGTAGGAATGGCAAATGACAATTCCTTTGTGCTATACCTCAGGAAGTTTCCACTCTGTAAACTCAGTGGGAAATCAGAGTGGGGACTCAAAGCCAGAAGGGAGGTGCCTCTTACCCGTGATGCTTACCAATACAGGTTAAATATTAAAACTGATAACCTTAACCATAATGGGAGCCCCCCCAGATCCATGGGCCTCCCACTAGAGTAATGTGCCTAGGCCTCAGATAACAAGTCCCTACCTTGCGCAACCCAGTGGGACATATATTGTTTATTTTGTGTATGATTGGATATAAATTGTATTTCATGCAACAGGTATTGTTGTAAATCACATATTGTTTATCCTGTAAGTGACTGAGGTGTGGACATGTTAGAAGTAAACTCTAGTTCTGGGTAAATGTACAGAAAAGGTCCCACACATGCAAGGCAGACTAAACCCTGTGCTAATTAACTCATAAAAGGGGGTTTTGAGCATTGTGCTTTTACGCACGTACAAACAGGGGATCTGGTATGCACCCCAGTGCAAGCTATAGTAAAAAACATATAATATGCTGTACAGATGGACAGCTCTGCAGAATATAGCATTTCAACAAATATCTGCCACCTGCCCAGCCAGCTGGCATATCCTTCAGTCAAGTACTAAGTCAACACTCTCCATATAGTGAACCTGGATACGGAGAAGATTTTGTCTTGCACATATACCTCTGTTTGATATGTAGGCATGCGTTCCTAAGGCAACTAAGAATGCAGTGTCCCTGATTGGGGAACCTTAATTTACATGTAGGTTTGTACTCATTGATTACCAAAAATGCACAATTCTCCGAACGGTTAATCTGCACTGGAGAAACTGTATAAATATGTCCATAGTTCATGATAAAAGTGTTCAGTTCTGGTTTTCGCATAAACAATGTGTGAGGCTATTTACTGCGTGCCTGTATCCTGAGTGGGGAGTGTTCCTGTTCTGAGACGACTCATATCCTGCCTGCATTAAGATCTGCACATATTCCTGGGAATTGTCTCTATCCTGAAGGTAACAAGAGCTACACAGTCCTGCTGGGGTAGATTTGAACTAGGTTCTTATTGAGCTCCAGTTGAAGAAGCGGGTTATTTCAAAATTGTCCCTGTGTTGTTGGTTCTCCATATATAATCCAAAACTGACTGACCTACCTGTTAAAGAGGACACTAAGATTTAAAGTATGCCTCTTTGTTTTGGGTACTGATTTGAGAAGGAAAATAAATGTTTTAAAAAGGCTTTAAAACATTTAACATGTTTCGATAAAAAAAATGTCAAGCTTTTCTTTCCAAACTTTGAAATTAAGCTTCAAAATACATTTCTACCCCCGTTTTCTTATATACATATAATCCCAAACTGACCTACCTGCAATCAAGCTTCATGGTATCCTTCCTTACATTGGCCACTGATTCTAGAAGGAAAACAAATGTTTTTGAGAAGGTTTAATTCTTGGATGACTCAAACCCCCCCCCCACAACTTTAAAATAACGTTTTAAAATATGTATCCATACTATGTTTAAGATTAGGAGTCAGAAAAATAACCCAATTCTTTTTTATTAATCTCTAAAGACTACACACATTTTAAGTTTGGGCTGTCAAGAATTTAATAGCAATTAATATCATTAATTTGGGCTCACTGAAATTAATTTATTCTCCTAATATTGCAGCTATTTTACAGATTTAGATTCTATCAGTTGGGAAGGAAGACATTTTGGATCTTTCCTTTTATGAGTACTCCAGCATGTGGCGGCAGCTGATGCAGCTGGAGCTGCTTGATGGCGCTGACGAAATTGTACACAGTTTGTAAGCGCTACTGAGATCCTTCACGATTTCCAAGCTTAAATCATTACCCTTACCCTAACTCCCTAACCCCCTAACCTTAAAGCTATGACATCGGCAGAAAAGTGTTGGCAACAACATCTAGTGCATGCTCACCACCACTCTCATAACAGGAAAGGACGACAATTATTTCAATTTGGACACTTTATTCCATTCTAGTTAAAAAGAAACCTTACAAATTTGATTCTGGCCTAAAAAAATTAAATAGAGTAGTTCACAGACTGATCACAAAGGAGCACCCACCTGGAACTAGAGTTACAAAAGGAAGAGTTGTTGCTCATTGGCATTTAATTCCTGGTATCTAGCAGAGCAGACTAAGGAGAGCATTGGAGGTGGCAGAGATAATCAGCTCAATGTATTGAATGGGCTGGAGACCTACCCAGGCATTGGGTTCGGTCGGAGGCCCACGTGACCTTTGCAGGCCCGGGAGTATGGGAGAGTAGGAGGGGCTAGCTGGGGGCAAAGCCACCTATGGGATTGGCGCCAATTTGGCCATTATGCCCCCAGCTAGCCAAGAAGTTAGATCCCACCCACCCACCCCTAACATTGGGAGCATAGGTGTTAATCTATTGTAAATGTAAAATCATGTGTTAGGTATAAAAAAATTGGAAAGTATGTGTTAAAAAGAAAAAATAAAGTAAGCGGTCAAGTATTTTACTTTAATCTGTCTTCGTCATTAACAGTTGTGATATGCTTTCATTTTCAGTTTGATTTAGGACATGTCTGTATTTGTTGTTGTCACAGCGTGGCGGTGGTGAGGGGAGTCGCCGGGACAGTGGTAAAGTGGGGGTGATCCTACCCTACGGGGGTACGGATGCTCCATCACAGTAGGCCCTGGACGAGGGTTAGGGCGCAGGGTGTACTGTCTCGGTCGTCAGGCTCCTCCCCTCTCTTTATGTATATTTAAATAAATGGTATTGTTATTATGTGAATTTGGGTTTACCAATAAACACTGTGGCCAGTATCCCCCCAAAAAGTGGTTGTGTCTAATTATTTAATTAGAGGGTTTAGGAAGTGTTTGTGCCTAACAAATTATTTCAAGGAGCAAGTTATCCCAAAGGGTCATACGTACATACCCACTGGGCCTTTCACAGGTCATGTGTGTATTACATTGTCAGCTCTGTGTAAGTGTACATTAGAATGGGAGGGGAAGGAGGGAGGATGAGGGGAAGGAGGAAGGAGGAGGATAAGGGAGAATAGGGGGAGGAAGAGGGGGGTTAAGAGACACAGGAGAGGGCGGGGGGTTGAGACACAGGAGAGGAAGAGGGTGGGAAGAGAAACAGGAGAGGGAGTGGGGGGAGAGGCACAGGAGAGGGAGGGGGGAAGAGACACAGGGGAGGGAGAGGGGGTAAGAGACACAGGGGAGGGAGAGACGGTGAGGAAGGAGAGAGGGGAAAGTCACAGGAGAAGGGAGAGGGGGGAAGAGACACAGGTGTGGGAGTGGGGTAAAAAGAGACAAAGGGGAGGGAGGGGGGGAAGAGAGCCAGGGGAGGGGAGAGGAGACACAAGGGAGGGAGAAGAGGAGGGAAATGAGACAGAAGGGTGGAAGTAGACAGGGGAGAGGCTCGCAATGAGTGCCGAAGGCGGGGCTCGCGATAAGCACTAACGGTGCTCACATTAGGTGGCAAACAGCATTGCCGGCCTTAACATGTTATTCCCGTCATTTTTGGGCACATCTATTAGATGTTATCTGTTGTGTGTTTAGGCTCTGTGCTTTCATTAATAGGTGTGTGTGTGGGGTGTCTTTTCGTTAGGTGTGTCCTGTCTTGTGCTTGGGGCTGTTTTTATCTATTTACCCCCTTTATTGTGTGCCCCATTTACATTGTTGAGATGGATGCTTCTGAGGCTGCTGCAATAGACAGGTTATTGACACAGTTTAGAGCCAGAGCCGTTAGCCATTAGGTGAGATGGTAAGAGGACCACCTGGGAAGTAGCCAGAGAAAGGTTAGTTTGAAGCTTATTTTTACCATTATCAGATAGGTAAGGTTGAGATTATATATTGGAAAAAAACGCTAACTGGATTTGTAGTTTTAATAGAATTGACAGAGTAAAGAATGCCTCAAAGTGATCCAAATCCAAATTATTTTTTTTCTGCTAAACTGATCTATAATAAATCTGAAAATTTGCTTCAATATTAGGAGAATAAATTAACTTTAGATATCCAAAATTAATTATATTAACTATTGTTACATTTCTGAGAGGCCAACATTGAAACGTGTGTAGTCTTCAGAACTTGAAGAAAAAAGTTTATTTTTCAGATTCTTTACCTTGAATTAGTGCCAGCAACATTATTTAAAGCTTAATTTTTTAGGTGTGAAAACAACTTTTTTTCAAGTCTTAGAATATAGATCTCGACTTTTTAGATTTTTTTTTAAAAATCCAAACTTTTAAATTTTTTTAAGATCTTTAAAAAAAAAAGGTTTGATTTAAAATCAGTGCCCAATGCAAAGAAACATACTTTGAAGCTTAGTTTTCACATTATCAGATAGATAAAGTATGGAATCTTTATACATTGAAAAATAAACACCGACTGGCTTTATAGTTTTAATAAAATAGAGAAAGGGAAAATGCTTCGTTATTTTTCAGATTTCTCTTCTTGAATTAGTGACAAACATGATTGGAGGCTTAATTTCGTAGTTGTGAAAAAAAGTGTTTTTCGAGTCTTAGAATTTAAACCCCGGCAGTGTCCTCATCTTGAATTAGTGTCAGCACCATGATTTGTAGCTTAATTTCCTGGTTGTGAAAAAGTTCTTTTTAATTCATCCAATAATTTAGATCCCGGTAGTGTCAATTTTGTCAAGAAAATCTAAACTTTTAATATGTTCTAAAACCTTCTAAAAAAAATTCGTTTACCTTCTAGAATCCGTGCCCCATGTAAATAAAAATACTTTGAAGCTTAATTTCCCCATTTTAATGTAAGTCAGTTTGGGACTCTATATAGAAAAAAATAAATGGCTTTGAATTTTTGATAGAATTTAGAGAGTGGAAAATGCCTTAAAATGATCCAAATCCAAGTTATATTCTTTCTGTCAAACTGATAGAATCTAAATCTAAAAATGAGTTAAATGTTAGGAGAATAAATTAACTTTAGATAAACAAAATGAATGATATTAACTAGAGCCCCAAATTGAAATGTATGTAGTGGTCAGAAACTTAAAGAAAAAAGGTTATTTTTAAGGTACCTAATGCTAAATTAGTGATATAATCATGATTTGAAACGTAATTTCATAGTTGTGAAAAAACAGTTTTTTCGAGTCTTCCAAGAATTTAGTCCCCGGCAGTGTCGGTTTTGTCAAAAAATCTAAACTTTTAAAATTTTCTAAAACCTTCTCAAAAATGTTTGTTTACATTTTAGAAGCAGTACCCAATGCAAATCAGGTTGTTTTGGGGCTTGTTATTTTCATTATCAGGTAGGTCAATCTTTAATTATATTTAAGAAAACCACATTAAATGTTATGCCAGTTTGATAGAATTGAAAGAATGGAAAATGCCTTGTAAATTATCCAAATCCAAACTAATTACTTTCCTCTCAACTAATAGAATCTAAATGATAAAATTAGCTTTAATACAAACATAATATATAATCTTTAGATATCTAAGAGTAATGATACTAATGTGAAATGTCTTAGAGCACACAATTGAAATATACTTAATCTTCAAAAATGTTAAGAAAAAAGGTTATTTTTCTGACCCTTAATCTTAAATAAATGATAGAAACATATTTTGAAGGTTTATTTCAAAGTTGTCTATCCATCTCTGCCTCTGTTGTCAACAAAGCTCATCTTCTGGTGCCATATCATTATGTCTCTGGTTGTGCCTGTCCATAAAGTTTTTTTAGCAAAGATACTGAAGTGGGTTTCCATTTCCTTCTCCAGTTTACCACAATTTGTCTGACCTCTCTGTGACCCTACATGGTATAGCTCAGAGCTTCATCGAAGTACACAAGCCCCTTCACCATGACAAGGTAGTGATCCAGAAGGGATTATCGGGTAGGTGAGTCTTTAGTTATATTTAGTTAAAAATCATAAAAAAATGAACCATTACAGAGGCCCTTTAAAATTAGATGGAATGTCCATCCCTTTAGTTCCTAAAGCGGTAACCCCGAGCCACACTCTGTATTACTGAAGGAAGTCTCTCATGACCCAAAGTGTAAGCACTACACCATTTTAACCCGGTCACTTATGGCGGTCTATCCAGACCCTCATAAGCCTCTATTTAACTCCATCAGTCCAATAAGGGTATATTATGACCATTATGGGCCTGTTACAACGCAACAATAACCACATAAGTGCCATGACGGTCCTCAAGTATAAACACTACACTGCACTATACCCCCACAATAAAACATAAAATATCAACTAAACACCCTCTACACTAACCTATTAACACCTACACTACCTACTCCCTAATAACCCCCCACCACTCTAATTACAGAAATCAAAAAAACTAAATTAATCAAAAAGCAGAAATCTACATTACATAAAATAAAAAAAAAAACTAAAATCACCACAAAAAAAAAATGGACCTTACAGAACAAAAAAAAACCTAAGTAACAAAAAATAAAAAAAGGAACATTACAGAAAATAAAAAAAATACATTACAACCCCCCCGCTACATTTAAAAAACAAATTACACACCTGAAAAGGAAATACATATAATACATACAATACAATTAAATACAATACAATACAATTAAATACAATACAATACACCCCTATCTAATATACATCCTCCTATCTAATATACATCCCCCTATGTAATATACATACCCCTATGTAATATACATCCCACTATGTAATATACATCCCACTATGTAATGTAATATACTGTACATCCCACTATCAAATATACAATACTATATAATATACATCCCCTATCTATTTATCTAATATACAATAAATACTATCTATATACTATACATCCCCCTATGTATCTAATATACAGTACATGCTATCTCTATATAGCTACCCTAATTTTAAGCTACAATCAAATAATTAAGACCACTTACCTTTGAGATGTTTCTTCAGATCGACCAACCAAGGGTAAAAAAGATGAAAAAAATGAATACAACACATTTACATAAAATAACTAAACATTCTAAATATTCTAAATATTATACTCACCTTTCCAGCATTTCCCGTTCCAGCATGTCCCGTCTCAGCATGTGCCGTCCCAGCATGTCACGTCCTCCTCCAAGTTTGCCTCTGCGGCGCTGCTCCTGTTAAAAAAAAACATTACATTAGCACACATACATTAACCTAAAACAAAGGGAAATAAACACAATCTACATTATACTTACCTCCCCGCGATGTCTCCGGCCTCCTGGTGTTCTGCCCTGGAAGCTTCCGCACGTAAAAAAACCAAAAAACGACACACATCCACCCTGTCGGATATCTCCGATGCTAATGAGCTTCCTACGGAGTGTTCCAGAATAAAATTGGAAATGGCGGCTTCTGATTGGCTGAAAAGGCTGTCTATCAAATTCAGCCAATGAGAAGACGCCAATTGTGAACCAATGAAAAAGGGATACATCACAAAATACCACGCAGATTGGTTAACACACATGTCAATCTTTATTTGAACCAATCCGAAGGCTTTATTGCCATCAGCCAATCACAATGGAATATACCCCCACGTACTGATCTGCGCCTTCCCATTGGCTGTAATATTGATTGATATTAACAATAGCCAATGAGAATGCGCAAATCCTTAACCAATCAGTACGTGGGGGTGTATTCCATTGTGATTGGCTATTGTCAGTGAAACCAATCAGAATGCGCAGATGCTCCAACCAATCACCCTGTGGGGGTGTATGCCATTGTGATTGGCTGAAGGCATCTGCACCTTGTGATTGGTTTAAATAAAGATTGACAGGTGCATTATCCAATCAGAGTGGGATTTTAGGGTGTATCCCTTTCTGATTGGCTTACACATTGGTGCCTCCTGATTGGGTTAATTTGATAGACAGCGTTTTCAACCAATCAGAAGGCGCCATTGCCTATTTTCCTCCGGAAAAGTTTCCGGGAGTCTCATTAGCATCTGGGATGTCCGTGAGTGCGGATGTAATTTTTTTTTTATATACAGTGCGGGGCAGAATAGGGTCCGGAGGAGGCCGGAGACATCGCGGGGAGGTAAGTACAATGTAGATTATGTTTATTTTGTTTTTATGTATGTGTATTAATGTTATTGCCGCTCCGAAGAAGGGTAAAAGAATAAGGACGGAACATGCCGGAAAGGTGAGTAGAATATTTAGAATGTATAGAATGTTTCTTTATGTACTGTAAACGTGTTGTACTAATTATTATTATTTTTTTCTGTAGGTGGCTGATCTGAATGGACATCTGCAAAGGTAAGTGGTCTTAATTATTTTATTTTAGCTTAGAGTTAAATTATTTTATATATAGATAGCATTTACTGTATGTTAGCTAGGGGTATGTGTTTTATATAGATAGCATAGAATGTATTGTATATTAAATTGTGGTATTTATTTAGATAGATTGGGGATGTATATTATATACCGTATATACTCGAGTATAAGCCGACCCGAGTATAAGCCGAGGCACCCATTTTACTACAAAATACTGGGTAAAATGAGTGACTCGAGTATAAGCCGAGGGTGTGAAATGTGCTGCCCCCTGTGTCCCTCTTGTGCCCTCTTTGTCCCCCTCTCTCTCCGTGTCTTTTCTCCCCTCTCCCTTCCCTGTGTCTCATCTCCCCTCTCCCTTCCCTATGTCTCTTCCCCCTCCCTTATCACCCTCCTCAACCCCACTCCTCAACCTCCCTCCTCATCCTTAACCTCCCTCCTCATCCTCAACCTCCCTCCTCATCCTCAACCTCCCTCCTCATCCTCAACCTCCCTCCTCATCCTCAACCTCCCTCCTCATCCTCAACCTCCCTCCTCAACCTCCATCCTCTACCTCCCTCCTCATCCTCAACCTCCCTCCTTATCCTCAACCCACTCCTCAAACTCCCTCCTCACCCTCAACCCCCTCCTCAACCTCCCTCCTCATCCTCACTCCTCAACCCCCCATCCTCAACCTTCCTCCTCAACCCCCCCATCCTCATCCTCATCCTCTCTCCTCAACCCCCCATCCTCTACCCCCCATCCTAAACCCTCCTCCTCAACCTCAACCGCCCTCCTCATTCTCAACCTCCGTCCTCAACCCCCCCATCCTCAACCCCTTCCTCAACCTCCCTCCTCAACCCACCCATCCTCAACCCCACATCCTCAACCTCCCTCCTCAACCTCAACCCCCCTCCTCAACCTCAACCCCCCTCAACCCCAACCCACCTCCTCAACCTCAACTTCTCCCCTCAACCCCCCTCCTCAACCTTAACCCCCTTCAACCCCCCTCCTCTACCTAAACCCCCCTCAACCCCCCTCCTCCACCATAACCACCCTAAATACCTCCCCCCTCTCCCCTCACTTACCTGCTTGTGCTCTGGCCTCCGCTCCTTGACCCGGCGCGCATGTGACGCCACATGCGCTCCGCGTCATTAGCATATACCGGGTGGCGGCGCCGGGTCAAGGAGTGGAGGCCGGAGCACAAGCAGGTAAGTGAGGGGAGAGGGGGGAGGTATTTAGGGGGGTTATGGTGAAGGAGGGGGGTTGAGGGGTGTTTAGGTAGAGGAGGGGGGTTGAAGGGGGTTAAGGTTGAGGAGGGGGGTTGAGGGGAGAAGTTGAGGTTGAGGAGGTGGGTTGGGGTTGAGGGGGGTTGAGGTTGAGGAGGGGGGTTGAGGGGGGTTGAGGTTGAGGAGGGAGGTTGAGGATGGGGGGTTGAGGATGGGGGGTTGAGGAGGGGGTTGAGGATGGGGGGGTTGAGGAGGAAGGTTGAGGAGGGTGTTGAGGATGGGGGGGGTTGAGGATGGAGGTTGAGGAGGGGGTTGAGGATGGGGGTTGAGGAGGGAGGTTGAGGATGAGGAGGGAGGATGAGGAGGGAGGTTGAGGTTAAGGATGAGGAGGAGGGGTTGAGGAGGGGGGTTGAGAATGGGGGGTTTAGATGGAGGAGGGGGGTTGAGGGGGGTTTAGGTTGAGGAGAGGGGAGGGAAAGAGACATGGGGTAGAGAGACACACGGGGGGTTAGAGACACACGGGGGGGTTAGAGACACACGGGGGATTAGAGAGACACGGGGGGGATAGAGAGACACGGGGGGGGGGGTTAGAGAGACACGGGGGGGGGGGAGAGTGACTCGAGTATAAGCCAAGGGAGCCCTTTTTTGCCTTATTTTTTTTTTTGCTTAGGGGATTTTCGTGTGTCTGAACTCGGGAATTTGGACTTAAATGGAGGTGTAATTTCACTTTCAGAGGTCCTGGGTGCCCCCCCTTGCTATGGTAATTTGGTGTGAGTATTTGGTGTGTTTTGACTGTTTTTAGGTGCGCACGGTTCAGCCGTTATGGTCGTATTTTTAGTGCGTGTGGGTGTTTGTTATGTTAAGGTTGGTTCCGATATGTTTTTTTTTCTAAGTCGTGCGTGTGACGTGTTTAGCGGCTCGCCTCGCCAGCAATGAGCGCCTTCGGCGCTCATTGCCTCTCATTGCCTAAGTGCTATGGTTTAACGGCTCGCCTCGCTAAGCATAGGCAATGCAGGGGGCGGAACAAGGCGGTATAATTATGTGAGTATTTTTGAATGTACCGCTTTAACATTCTAAATGCTGACATAATCATACCGCCAGAGTTTATTTAAGCATACATTACACTAAAAGTCTGAGCAAAGGGCCCAGTTATTGCAGAACTGAAAAGGTACACATATCAAGAAATATAATTGCAGTTTGTTGTTATTTTAGTTTAAATGTAAGGCATAGATAATTGAGTTTTATGCATAATTTACCTGAAAAAAAAGATTTTCCATCACTGCTAGTAAATTTAAGATGATGAATTAAAGGCATATCTAAGTTTCCTGGATTATGGTGCATCTGATAGAGGAGAAATAGTAGTGTATGCAAAACATTTTTTGCATTAAAAAATACCAAAAATAAACATTTAAAAACTTATCTTGAAGTTAGCAAAATGTCTTGTAATTTCTGACATTTGAAAATTAAGGTTAACATCCTCTCCAAAACCAGGCTAAATTAGCATAAAATTCAAAAAAATGTTTAGGCCAATCAGGAGGAAGCACAGGCTGAAACATTTCACAATCTGGGATTGCTGTCTGTACTGCATTTTTTTAAATCTATACATTTTTTATAAATATATTAGTCAATAAATATTTTTTTTAAATGTATAAAATAACCAGGAGTGTTGCTTCAGCATATATGAGATTAAATGCAGAAAACTTTTATCTGCTGAGAAACTGCAAACTTCCTACAAATTTTACAGGGATATACATGAAAATAAGTCTACAGGAAAATAAAAATATGCTAGAAGCAAGAACAACCACTGAATTAAGAAATATGGGCAGTGGTCGTTTTTGAAGGTGTGTTTGGGGTTGTTATCGTGTTAGAATACTGCCCTGCGGCCCAGTATGTCAGAGTACATGTTGGCATTCATGGTTCCCTCAATGAACTGTAGCTCCCCAGTGCCGGCAGCACTCATGCAGGCCCAGACCATGACATTCCCACCACCATGCTTGACTGTAGGCAAGACACACTTGTCTTTGTACTACTCACCTGGTTGCTGCCACACACGCTTGACGTCATCTGAACCAAAAAAGTTTATTTCGGTCTCATAGGACCATAGGACATGGTTCCAGTAATCCATATCCTTAGTCTGTTTGTCTTCAGCAAACTGTTTGTGGGCTTTCTTGTGCATCATCTTTAGAAAAGGGCTTCCTTCTGGGACGACAGCCATGCAGACCAATTTGATGCAGTAAGCGGCGTATGGTCTGATCACTGACAGGCTGACTCCCCAACCCTTCAACCTCTGCAGCAATGCTGGCAGCATTCATACGTCTATTTCCCAAAGACAGCTTCTGGATATGACGCTTACTCAACTTCTTTGGTCGACCATGGCGAGGCCTGTTCTGAGTGGAACCTGTCCTGTGAAACCGCTGTAGGGTCTTGCCAACCGTGCTGCAGCTCAGTTTCAGGGTCTTGATAAACTTCTTATAGCCTAGGCCATCTTTATGTAGAGCAACAATTCTTTTTTTCAAATCCTCAGAAAGTTATTTGACATGAGGTGCCATGTTGAACTTTCAGTGACCCATATGAGAGAGTGTGAGAGGGATAACACCAAATTTAACACACCTGCTCCTCGTTCACACCTGAGACCTTGTAATACTAACGAGTCACATGACACTGGGGAGAGAAAATGGCTAATTGGGTCCAATTTGGACATTTCCCCTTAGGGGTGTACTCACTTTTGTTGCCGACGGTTTAGACATTAATGGCTGTGTGTTGAGTTATTTTGAGGGGGCAGAAAATTTATGTTATACAGGCTGCACACTTACTACTTTACATTGTAGCAGAGGGTCATTTTTTTCAGTGTTACGGAAGAGTTATAGATGATTAAACCTCAGTATTACCAGCCCTAGGAGAGCCTCAGTTTGTGAGATAAGGTGAACACAGGAAGTGTTGGAGCTGAGGAGACACCAGGCCTAAGAAAGGCTGCATTTGAATTTATATACCAGCACATTTTTGTGAACAGGAAAATTCACTTACAGCGTGCCTTAAATGTTTGCATTGCTTACCAAGCCAGAGAGACACACTTACTGCAACCTGGAACCCATACAGAGTCTTACAGCCTGCTGAAGACAAGGCACTAGAAACCTATAATTTCTATGATTTACCCCTAGGGAAGGGACTGTATAATGAAATATATTTTCCTACTGAAGTACAAACAGGGTCCCTGGGGGTGGGCACTCAGAGAGACAGGTGGGCTGGTGCCCTACTCATGATATTTGAGTTGTGACAGTGGAACTCTGGTCTACAGAAAACAGAGACTGTAGGTGTGTATGCAGGAAAATACATTGCTTTATTGTTTTTTGTTCCCCTGAGAAAGATAAGCTGCTCAGGCCTAGCAATGTAGTTCCTAAAAGTCAGCAAGAACGTATATGTAGATGTTTTTATCAATTGTCACAATATAAATATATATATATATATATTGTAACGGAACCCATCACTGTTTTACCCTGTTTTATGATTATTATGGTTAAAATATGATCCTACTATATGTATGTTGGTTGATGCTCTGCAGAATATTGTCCCAGACATTTACAGCTACTTGGCATGGGAGATAATCCTGTTACAGCGACTCCGCATAAGATAAAGGAAGTCTATTGTATACAGTGTTTTCATTCTCAGATAAGAACAAAGAAGTGTAATTGAATCAATGTCTGATTGTATCAAAGTTGCCAGGGAGCCTCGGGGAGGTGTGACCCCCCTATTGTTCTCTTTATGTGTATTGTGTGTGGCCAAATATGGGCATGGGTATTACCTGTGGCCAAAGAGATGTATATATATTTCTGTAAAGGTAAATAAAGTCAGTATTCATTTGACTCCCAAATTGTGTGTCGTCCAATATGGGAGGTCGGGAATGGTGAGCCTGTAGTGCTTCTTGGATATTTTACCGTATACCAGCGGAGATTTTGGACTGCGTGTCTCAGCTCCGTTATATATAAATAATTATTGTTTACTTGTAACGTTCCAACATATTCTGTAGCACTATACATAAGCTGAGATCAAGGAAAAACAATATTAACACATTATGGAGGGCCCTGGCTTTGAGTTAAGAATCCAGTGTCCATAGTGCTTTCCCCAAAGCACATTGCAAGATTTAAAACAAGAGGGTGAAAAATGCAGTGTGCATGGTAAGGAGGCAGTTTATAGGCTTCTTTAAACAGGTGTGATTTTAGTGAGGTTTTGAAGGATTTGAATCAGGAGGATAATCTGGTTCATTGACAGAGAGGTGCTGCAGAAACTGAGCGTTTAGTACTGTAGATGAGTCTAGCGGAGGCATTCAATATGTATTTTTAACGGAGCTGTGACATCAGAGGTCAATATCTCCGCTAATAAATAACAAAGACAGCCAAGTATAGCGCAGCCCGGTCCCACAAGTCCCTCTCTCCACAATGGACGATACACACTGTGGATTTTCAGAACAGGAATAACTTTTAATTCTTTTACACACATATATATACAGTCAGAACGGGGGACGAGAGTCTTCACAAGGACAATGGAATACTCCCACCTTTGGCCATACAAAGACTTAATTAGCAACTGGATTATAATCTTATCACATCATCAATTGAGCCGACTGGTTCCCTATACAATAGAACTTTTACAAACAAAGCAGATGGATAATTGGGTTAGCTCTTCCTGTCGCTTGCAGACTTCCATTTCTAAACAAAGATGATGGAAAGCCAAGATTAACCCTTGGGCTTCGTATAGTCCAGTTAACCCTTACCTCGCCTGGTATAATGCCCTGGGCAAGGATGCAATGTCCTTGGTATAATAACAGTGATGGGTTTCTGTTACAGTATTGAAGGGGGGATAGATGGGTAGTGGGTAGGCCAGCGGGAAGTGAGTTGCAGTAGTCAAGACAGGATATGATAAGAGAGTGTATTAGGATTTTAGTTGTGTCTTGTGTAGCATAGTGACGTATTTTGGAAATGTTTTTTTTAACTGAAAAGACAAGATTTTGTTAGTGACTCTATGTGAGGAATGAAAGAGAGAACGGGGTCCAGTAGAACCCCAAGGCAACGGGCTTGGGAGGTGAAAGTGATAGTGGAATTGTTGACTATGAGAGAGAAGTGAGGCATTGACACTGTAGTAGATGGCGAGAAGATTAAAAGTTCTTAGTCTTAGACATGTTGAGTTTGAGATGATGGATGGACATCCAGGAGGATATGCTTGAGATGCAGTTGGAAACACATACTAGAAGAGAGGGAGATAAATCAAGTGCCGAGAGGTAGATTTGAGTGTCATCTGCATAGAGATGATACTGAAATCCAAAAGATTTTATTGGGGTGCCATGGGAGGATGTATAGATGGAGAATAGGATGGGGCCTAGGGCTAAACCTTGGGTTATGCCAACAGATAGAGGATGAGAAGAAGAAGAGGTGCCAGAAAAGGAGATATTAAATGTTCAATTTTGTAGATATGATGTGAACCATGAGAGAGCAGTATCTCTGATTCCAAGGGAGATGAGAATTTGGATTAGTAGAGGGTGATCAACTGTATCAAAGGCAGCAGAGAGATTGGGAAACATAACAGTAAACTTTAATACTTTTTTAAACTATAATATAAATATATTAGCCAGTGTTACTAAATCATTTCTCAATTCTAATCGTATATATCACAGATTACACTATGTTTAAGGCCAAAGTGAATCTCCCTAGCTATGTTAATTACCCATCCCGGAAACATTGTGAGAGAACTGCTATGAGTGAAGTGACTGCGGCATGCCAGAGCCAAAAATTATGGCAAACTTTTCCATTGATTTTTGCACTTACAAAAGATTACGAGTTACTCCAATAGACTTTTTAACCAAAACCCTATGCTAATAAGACTTTATCAATCATGTACCAAAGATCACTCACAAATGGCTTTAAAACCATTGCTTAGTGCTGCGGCAGCAGTTAAAGAGACTGTATAGCACCAAATAAAAACAATAGAAGCATGCAAGTTAAGGTTAATACCAATCAGCAAACTATGAAGCATTCACTATTAAAGTGATAGGCACACCTCAAACAATACTCAACAGCAATGATCATCACCACAGCACTGTACTCACAGAGATCATCTACGGCATATTTATGGCTTCTACACAATAACCTGGGATCTCTTACACTGGGGGTGGGAGGTAAGTCATCATATGCAACATGATGCCTGAAAAAAGAAGACTGGCTTACAACTATGAGTGAACGACACAGGTAGATCAATAGATAGCACCGGTCAGACACTGGATCTTCACATGGAGCATTTACAGGGACATGGCCATATAGGGAAGTTCATGACAAGGGGAATTTCACAAATGTGATGAAGCTATTTAGAAAGGCATACAAACACACAAGGAGGCTGTACATAGGCACATGGAGCACAAGGAATCTCAATGAGAAATATGGGTACACCTGGCAATTCCTACACCATTGCAGTAGTATAAGTGGCAACATGTATACCAATAATGATCATGGGACAATTAGTGATAGTCTTAATGTATCAATCAATCATACATTACATGTCAGATGGTTAACAACCCTTCAGTAGAACGGTGAGACCCATCAGTGTCATAATGTATATGTATCAAAGTATTAACTCACCAATTCAGAGGTGGATCCAGCAGCAGAGGTGTCTGAAAGCAGAAAAGCTGAGCTCCCATACTAATTAAAGAAAAACATTCTTTAAAATGGATCAAACATAAAAAACAACCTTACATATATATATATGAAGACTGGATTCATCAATCCTGTCACTGGGCAAACATTAATTGCTCCTACCTCGCTTTTTGGGGAGATTGTGGAACCCCACTGAGTGGCGTGAGGCAGCCTCTGATCAGGAAGGCAAGTCTGAATCATATAACCTGTCTAACATAATATCCTGCTCGAAGTGGTAGCCAGACACTCTGGGGGATCAAAGAGAGGATACAGGGAGCGGGAAGGAGGCTTTGAACCCCTAAAGATGAGCACAATGTGATAGAAGCTGCAAACTTTAAGTAATCACTGCCCTGAGTTAATGTTCTACATCCCTGCAGTAGAGTGCCTGTCTACATCCACAGAGAGGGAATGTGCTCACCTCATTGTGCTGCAGAAATGTTCAATGTTGATAAGATCCATAGAGCTGGGAAGTGAGACCCAAATAGAGGGCTCTTCAAATAAACATCCTCACACATCCATAAAAGACTCTTCCCCAGTCCCACAAATACTCAAAGTTGTACAATCAAAATTAATATCTCACTCTGTTTAGAAATAAACAGCAACTTATATCTTTAGGAGTTACAGTGGAGAAAGTTTTATGAAGCACATAAGTACCGTAACTGTGTCATTCCAACTGTGTGGTGTTTTCGACTGTCACATGTTCAGTTTACAAAATATTTTATATACTGAGTGTCCAGAAAAGTTATTGCTCGATGTTATAAGATTATATGTGTGACCTTGGAGACACCTCTTTAAAGTGTGTCTTATACTACACAAAGAATATTTCACAAATAATTTTGCTGTGGCACACCTTTTTCAATTTCACAACAAGGAAAATGACAAAAGACAAAGCTATACTACCATCTAGTGGCCCCGTTTTTTAGTAACATGGGTATTCCTCTGCTAATTGCAGATACTTGAAAGGCTTCTACCTTGTAAATCACGCATAGTGTGTCAGTCAAGCATTTATAAACTTTGCTGGCGAAAAAAAAAAGAAACACTGTTTCATAAAGACAAGCTAAATACAACAATAAGGCTGTTGGCTATCTTCTAGGATAACTCCTCTCCATAATATAGCACTCTGGGGACACTCAGTGGACACTTAAAGAACCTACAGCTCCTAATAACTTATAGCCTCACTTGTATAGGTTGTATACATGGGAAATTCGTCTTCATTAACCATCCAAAGACTGCAGCCGCTAAATTTCGTAAGCTACACTTACTGATGCAAGATGATATAGTCACACCTACCATGTAATTATACTTTATAGTCCAGATATGGGGGCACAACTCACAGCAAAGTGACAAATCGAACAAGCAAAGTTGAGTCCTTTGGTCAAAGACCAAAAGAGGGGAATGGTCGGTATTTCAACAAGGAGGTCATCAAAAAATATTCAAGACTAATGCAAGCCAAAAACAAGTACCCATTCATCTCAACAGTTTCCATCAACACCAAAAAAACAGCCAAATCCAACCATGGAGGCTGCAGCACCAAACAAGAAGGCAGAAGACAAAATAGATCGCATTCATAGGGCATTGGTGGGTTGAGGGGCGTAATCGCAAAATGTCATTACTATACAACCAAAGATCTCTTTATGAAAGCGGCAAGACCAGGTATCCCAGAAATTGGTGGAGGTCAACCAAGCATATACACCAACCTCTCCCCGACAACCCTATACAAAAGGAGAATGCTGCAACCCCTCTTGGACATTATTTTAGCTTAAGGATGGAGATATACTTTTCAAGTTTTCAAGGGGTTTTCAACTTTTCAAGGGGTTTTCAATTTAAACCGAACGTTCTGAAGGAAGGGAGAACCTACGCCATTTGCGACATGGAAGAAGGAATAGCGCTACTTTCATCTTGGGATATCCCTGTGCCTGAAACTCTGGGATGCACTCAACATCCAGACCCTAGGCCCCAAAGATGCCCAAGAGCACAACAGCGATCATGAGAATGAAACAGACTTGATAATTCCATGGGTCCCATGACTCGCAAGCTAGAGCTTTAATTAGCTATTTTAGCACTCACATATTGTTGTATTGAGCTAAGAGAGACCTCACTTTGCACACAGGGGACACTAGGTCTTAAATACTTGTATTATTGTTATTTTCTTTAGGTTCCTCGAAAAGAATAGATGCCAGGCCAGGGTCTAAGATAAATGTTATAACTTTAATTAGAACCTAAACAATGGTAAAGTCACTTTTACATTAATTTTATTCAATAGAAGTGCCCCATAGGGGTTACACTTTATATTAATTTTATTTTTCTTACGGCCAGACGCGAGTATACCCAATCTGAGGGATTCCTGGTGACCCAACGTATTAACCAAGAGGACAGCCTTTTGCTCTCCTCCCTAAAGCTTATACTGTAGTTTATTCTCCATAATTCTATTATAAAACTATCTTAGTAACAAGTTAACTAGATACTGAAACACTGTCATATTGATTTTGAAAAACATTTACCGTATATACTCGAGTATAAGCCGACCCGAGTATAAGCCGAGTCACCTATTTTACCACAAAATACTGGGAAAACTTAGTGACTCAAGTATAAGCCGAGGGTGGGAAATGTGCTGCCCCCTGTGTCCCTCTTGTGCCCTCTGTGTCCCCCTCTTATGTGCCCTCTGTGCCCCTTTCTTGTGTCCCCCTCTCTCTCCCCTGTGTCTCTTCCCCTCCTCTCCCTCCCCTGTGTCATTTCCCCCCTCTCCCTTCCCTGTGTCTTTTCCCCCCTTTCCCTTCCCTGTGTCTCTTCCCCCTCTCCCTTCCCTGTGTTTCTTTTCCCTCTACCTTTCCTGTGTCTCTTTTCATCCCCCTACCTTATCCCCCTCCTCAACCCCCCTTGTCAACTGCCCTCCTCATCCTCCCTCCTCAACCTCCTTCCTCAACCTTCCTCCTCAACCTCCCTCCTCAACCCCCCTCCTCATCCCCTCTCCTCAAACCCTCTCCTCATCCTCAACCCCCTCCTCATCCTCAACCCCTCTCCTCATCCTAAACCCCCCTCCTCAACCCCTCTCAACCTCAACCCCCCTCCTCAACTTCTCTCCTCAACCTCCATCCTAAACCTCAACCCCCTCTTCAACCTCAACCCCTCTCCTCAACCTAGCCCGGGATCCTATCAAGTCATTTGCCACTCTCTGAAACGGGGTATCTTTTACTGGTAATGGTTGAAGAAGGACGCAGGTACCCCTTCCTGGGCGGCCATATCGCTGGCAGGCATCACAGGAGTAAGTAGTAACATCCCTGTTCACCCCCGGCCAGTAGAACACCCTGGTAAGGCGATCCCGGGTCTTCTTCACTCCCATGTGTCCAGCTAAGGATACCTCGTGAGATATCTCTAGCAATCTCGCTCTAAACTTTTGGGGAACAACCAGCTGCTTCATAACACCTCTCATCCCATCTCCCTCATGTTCATGTTCAGTGGTAATCCTGTACAGCAATCCTTCTTCCCACACATACTCATCTCCCTCAGGACCCTTCTCTCTCTTGTCAGCCCTTTGCCTAGCCCCAGCCAAGGTTCCATCCTCCCATAAGGCGACCTTCACTTCCCCGGCAGTAGCCCAACCAGGACCCAGCTTGCTAGCAGGTAATGGACTTACCCCAGTTTCCAGGTGCCCGGCCTCATCCTCGTCGCTTAGACCATCAATGGTGACCTTGGCAGCTTGCGATCTGGTCACAACAGTGACATACCGGCTCTCTAGATGCCCCAAATCATTGCCCAACAAAACCTCAGCTGGGTGCCCATGCATAACTACCACTTCACAAACTCCTTTCCCAGTGCCCCAATCCAACTGCAAGCGGGCGACTGAGATGGAAATTTTTTGGCCTCCAGCCACCATGACCTCCATGGTCTTAGGGAGCATGGCTGAGCGTGGTACTATTTCCGGATGTACCACAGTCACTGCAGCTCCTGTATCCCGAAATCCTGTTGCCTCCTTTCTCTGGACCAAAACCTTTTGGAAATGCTGGTTCCTGTTGCCATCTGAACTGGTTTGCACAGCATGGATGGGGTGATAGAAATCCCAATCTCTCTGGGTCTGGTCTGGATCACTCCAGACTCCTCAAGGTCCACATTCCACTCCCCCATATAGTAGACAGGCTTAGTGGGGTGTCTGTTTTCCCTGCATGGCACATTGGGGCCTTCTCTTTTCATATGCTCTGGTTGATGACAACCATAACATTCGCCACCCCTTGTGTTCCGCGTGACAGGACGCGAGCTGGTAAGTACCGTGGGATGAGGGGCCACTCCAGTAGCCACCTGAGGTCGGCTGCCAACTTGGAAAGTATCAGGGTTAGAGCGGTTGGGTACAGGGTGGCCGGGGACTGGTGCTGGGACTGGGGGCCCCCCTTTGGTAGTGTTGTTGAAGCCCCTATTCCTGGCCTCACCCCTGGTAGCCACAAAATGATCAGCTAGGTGGGCAGCATTATCCCCTGTAGTGGGGTTTCAATCTTGTACCCATGCTCTCAGTCCATCAGGACAAATAAAATACAATTGTTCAATGAGGACCAAATCCAAAATGTCCTCAAATGTGGTTGCCCCCTTCCCTTTCCACCAACTGATGCAGGCAGGTAATTTGTGCAGGTAAGTCTCAGGCGTAACAGCATACCTGTTTAGCAACACTCTTCGGGCCTCAGCATAGGTCTTCTGTTCCTTGGGAATTGCCCTGAATGCCTCACTGGCTCTCCCACTTAGTCTGTAGGCCAACAGTGTAATCCACTCCTTCTCTGGCACTTGATGCAAGTCACACTGTTACATAGTTACATAGGGCCTCATTAAATTCCAGCCTCGTAAATAAGAGGCTTCTACTTAAGCCCTACGTACTGCACAGTTTCTCTAACTTACAATGCTATTAAATTAGCCCTGCTGTGAGCAACGTATGAGCTACGCAGCAGGGCCGTACGTATCTACACTGCGTAAATCTACATGAGGAGTGACAGCCTGCGAGATGATATTGCAGGCTCCCACTCCTCATTAAGTGCTGCGGGGGTCCTAAAAGGGACCTCCGCGGCAGTCCCCCACATAAGCCCTGCCGTGGGGGGTACTCCAAACCCCCCCCAGGCAAATAAAATTAACCCCCCCTCAATGCGGGGGTCCCCGTCGGGACCCCGAAGTGTCCTCACATGAACACCTTGCTGCAGGGGTCCATAGGAACCCCTGCAGCCCCCACACATTAACCCCTTGCAGCGGGGGTCTGTATTGACCATCATGAGTTAATGGGGTAATTTAGGCCTTATGGTGGTCTGGATTGACCATCATGAGTTAATGGGTTAATTTAGGCCTTATGGTGGTCTGTATTGACCATCATGAGTTAATGGGGTAATTTAGGCCTTATGGTGGTCTGGATTGACCATCATGAGTTAATGGGGTAATTTAGGCCTTATGGTGGTCTGGATTGACCATCATGAGTTAATGGGTTAATTTAGGCCTTATGGTGGTCTGTATTGACCATCATGAGTTAATGGGGTAATTTAGGCCTTATGGTGGTCTGGATTGACCATCATGAGTTAATGGGTTAATTTAGGCCTTATGGTGGTCTGTATTGACCATCATGAGTTAATCGGTTAATTTAGGCCTTATGGTGGTCTGTATTGACCATCATGAGTTAATGGGTTAATTTAGGCCTTATGGTGGTCTGGATTGACCATCATGAGTTAATGGGTTAATTTAGGCCTTATGGTGGTCTGTATTGACCATCATTAGTTAATGGGGTAATTTAGGCCTTATGGTGGTCTGTATTGACCATCATGAGTTAATGGGTTAATTTAGGCCTTATGGTGGTCTGTATTGACCATCATGAGTTAATGGGGTAATTTAGGCCTTATGGTGGTCTGGATTGACCATCATGAGTTAATGGGGTAATTTAGGCCTTATGGTGGTCTGTATTGACCATCATGAGTTAATGGGTTAATTTAGGCCTTATGGTGGTCTGTATTGACCATCATGAGTTAATCGGTTAATTTAGGCCTTATGGTGGTCTGGATTGACCATCATGAGTTAATGGGTTAATTTAGGCCTTATGGTGGTCTGGATTGACCATCATGAGTTAATGGGTTAATTTAGGCCTTATGGTGGTCTGTATTGACCATCATGAGTTAATGGGTTAATTTAGGCCTTATGGTGGTCTGTATTGACCATCATGAGTTAATGGGGTAATTTAGGCCTTATGGTGGTCTGTGCCGATCGGGGACCCCCGCTGCAGGGGGTTTATGTGGGGACACTTCGGGGTTCCCGATGGGGACCCCCAGCATAGAGGGGGGTTAATTTTAAGTGCCGCGGCCGGGATTGGGTAATAGGGTGCTGCGGCCCCTTTAAGGAGCCGCGGCGGGGAATTTAAAAGTTTTAAATGCAGCGGGGGCCCTGATCTATGCAGATCGGGGACTCCCCCTGCAATGGGTTTATGTGGGGACCCCCAGCATAGAGGGGGGTTAATTTTAAGTGCTGCGGCCGGGATTGGGTAATAGTGTGCCGCGGCCCCTTTAAGGAGCCGCGGCAGGGAATTTAAAAGTTTTAAATGCAGCGGGGGGCCTGATCTATGCAGATCAGGGACCCCCGCTGCAAGGGGTTAATGTGGGGGTGCTACAGGGGTCCTGATAGAGACCCCTGCAGCATGGGGATGTGTATAGGGTGCAGGGGGGAGCCTCACACTGCTGTCTCGGGCTGTTCCGAGGCAGCACGTAGAGGCTTTCGGATCCCTTGCGTGGACTTTTTGTCCACGTAGGGATTCTTACGATATGCGAGACTCATGCATAGATTTAAGGCTACGTAGCTCTCTCGGAGCCCATTCTCGGCCATTTTCTCGCAGTCATATCGCAAAGCAGGCTGCGAAAGATTTGGTACTCGCAAACAGCAGAAAAACTGCCTTTGCGAGCACCGAGAGAACTACGAGGGAGAATTTAATAGGGCCCATAGTATTTAAGGTTGAAAAAAGACTTTCAGTCCATCAAGTTCAACCTTTTAAGATCTCCTCTGATCTGCAATATGCGCATTAACTATTAATTAATTAGTTGTATAAAAAAAAACATCTATTCCCTCCTGATCCCAGACACCGGCGACCGGACTTCTCCCTGGATCAATACTGCCTCTCTAATTATCCATGATAACCCTGAATTCCCTTTTTAATTAGAAATAAATCCAGTCCCCTTTTAAAGTTATCTATCGAATCCGCTGTCACCACCTCCTCTGGTAGAGAATTCCACAGATTAACCACCCTTACTGTGAAGAACCCTTTTCTTTCTTTAAGGTGGAATCGTTTTACTTCTTACCTCAAGGGATGTCCTTTTGTCAGTTGAAAACCTCTTGGCACAAAAAGCTCCCTTGACAAATCTTTATACTGACCCTGGATGTATTTATATAAGGTAATCATATCTCCTCTTAGACGCCTTTTTTCTAGAGAAAATAAGTTTAATTTGGTTAGTCTTTCTTCATAACTTAGCCCCTCCATTCCCCTTATTAGTTTTGTTGCCCTCCTCTGTACCTTTTCCAGCTCTAAAATGTCCTTTTTATGAAGTGGTGCCCAAAATTGGACTCCATATTCCAAATGAGGGCGTACTAGAGATTTGTATAGTGGCAGAATTATATTTGCTTCCCTGGCTTCTATACCCTTTTTAATACATGCTAATATTTTATTTGCCTTTGCAGCTGCTGCTTGGCTTTGAGCACTGTTACCTAGGTGGTTGTCCACAAGCACTCCCAAATCCCTTTCAATATCTGATACACCTAGATTTGCTCCATTAAGATTATAAATTGCATGGCTATTTTTCCTTCCGAGATGCATAACTTTACATGTATTCGTATTAAATCTCATCTGCCATTTAGATGCCCATTCCTCAATTTTATGTAATTCCCTTTGGAGGGAAAGCACATCACTATCTGATTTAATTACCTTGCACAACTTCGTGTCATCAGCGAAAATGGAGACACCACACTCCAATCCTACCTCTAAGAAATTAAAAAATTTGTTAAAAAGGAGGGGACCTAATACTGAACCCTGAGGAACCCCACTTACCACATTAGTCCAATCGGAGTATGTTCCATTTACAACAACCCTTTGCTTCCTGTCGTTTAGCCAGCTCTCAATCCATGAGCAGATATTTACTGCAACTCCTGTATCTCTTAGTTTGCACAATAGTCTCCCATGTGGCACTGTATCAAAAGCCTTTGCAAAATCCAAAAAGACTATATCCACTGCGTTGCCTTCATCCAGGTTCCTACTAACCTCCTCATAGAAACTAATTAGATTTGTTTGACATGACCTATCCCTCATAAATCCATGTTGACTCCTACTTATAATCCTGTTAAAATAGACATATTCTTGTATTCTGTCCCTTATTAACCCTTCTAAAAGCTTCCCCACTACAGAAGTGAGGCTCACTGGTCTATAATTCCCCAGATTTGCTCTTGCTCCCTTTTTAAATATAGGTATCACATCAGCTTTTCTCCAGTCATCTGGTAGAGACCCTGTGTTGAGTGAATTTTGAAAAATTAAATATAATGGTTTGTCTATTACAGAACCCAGTTCTCTTAGTACCCTTGGATGTATTCCATCAGGACCCGGGGCTTTATTAACATTTATTTTTTCCAACCTCTTTTGGATTACTTCCTGTGCTAACCAATTATTTGGCAAAGGTAGTGTAGCCCCATTATGTTGCCATGTCCCAACCACTGGTACCTCCCTTGTGTATACCGAAGAAAAGAACCTATTTAGCTCATCTGCCTTTTCCTGGTCACTAATTTTCAGACAGCCTGTTTCACATTGTAATGTTCCTATAGCTTCCTTCCACGCCTTCTTCCCATTATTATACTTAAAAAATATTTAGGGTTAGTCTTACTCTCTTTTGCAATTAATTTTTCATTTTCTATTTTAGCCAGTCTAATCGCCCTTTTGCAAGCCTTGTTGATTTCCTTGTATTCCTGTAAAGCAGTCTCTGTCCCCTCTTGTTTGTATAATTTAAATGCCTGTTTTTTAGTCCGTATCTTGATCTTTAAATCATTGTTAAGCCACATTGGATGGGATTTACTCTTTTTACTTTTATTCCCACATGGTACATGCTGATGTGGATGAATATTTAGTAAGGATTTAAATGTTGTCCAATTATGTTCAGTATTTTTACCTGCCAGTTCTCTGTCCCAGTCTATACTTTGTATCGCTGCCCTTAGACCGTTAAAATCTGCCCTTTTAAAATTAAGAGTTTTTGTTGGCCCCTTAAAATTTTGTTTTTTTAATTCAATCTCAAAGAGACTGTGTTGTGATTACTGTTTCCCAAAGGTTGCCCTATTCCAACATTTGATACTATATCAATATTATTTGTGATGAGTAAATCTAAGATAGCTTCATTTCTAGTAGGCTCTTGTACAACCTGGGCCAGATAATGATCCCTGAGTGTACTCAAGAACCTGCTCCCCTTAGATGAACTGCTGGTCTCATTTATCCAGTTTATTTTAGGGTAATTAAAATCTCCCACTATTAGAACTTGCCCATGCTTAGCTGCATTTTCAATATGTAACAATAATTGTGTTTCCTCACTTTCAGCTATATTTGGGGGTTTGTAGCATGCTCCTAGTAATATTCTTTTGGAATTTGCTGCTCCGCTATTTAACTCTACCCACAAACATTTAACTTTA
This sequence comes from Discoglossus pictus, assembly GCA_027410445.1. Lineage (NCBI taxonomy): Eukaryota > Metazoa > Chordata > Amphibia > Anura > Alytidae > Discoglossus > Discoglossus pictus. Next base: position 3,741 of record JAPZIH010000832.1, on the reverse strand, counting down.
TCACTAGGTCCACCATAAATATCTTCTCTGACTATAGCCTTAAATTCAGGCTTAACATACAGAAAAATCCCTCCTCTATGTTTACCATTGCCCCAATCTTTCCTAAATAGGTTATAACCATCCAGATTAACATTCCAGTCATGAGATTCATGCCACCACGTTTCAGTAATACCTATTAAATCCCATTTTTCATTAATTGCTAATAATTCTAATTCTCCCATTTTTTCCTGGCAAGCTTCTGACATTAGCAAGCATACACCATATGTTATGAGTCTGTAGTGATGAAGTGCCTGCCACTGTACTTGAATTACTTAGTACTACCTCCCTATTGACTATACTACCCCTCCACCCATCCCCTCCCCTATGAGTTGTTAATTCATCCCTTATACCCTCTACACTTTCTACCCCATTACTTATATCTAGTCCCTCCCCCTCACCTACTAGTTTAAAAACTCCTCCAGCCTTTCTACCATCCTCTCCCCTAGTACAAAAGCTCCCTCATCATTAAGGTGCAATCCATCCCTGTTGTAGAGATTGTAACGAAGTGAGAAGTCAGCCCAGTGCTCTAAAAACCCAAACCCCTCATTAGTGCATTACATCTTTAGCCACGCATTAACCTCCCTAAGCTCCTTCTGCCTCCCTGGGCTAGCACGTGGCACTGGTAGTATCTCAGAAAATACTACCTTGGAGGTCCTTGCCTTCAGCTTATTACCTAGTTCTCTAAAATCATTCTTTAGGACACTCCATCTTCCACTAACTTTGTCATTGGTACCAATATGTACCAAGACCGTCGGTTCATTTCCAGCCCCACCCAATCATTTGACTACCCGATCAACAACATGACGAACCAGAGCACCCAGGAGAAAGCAAACTGTTTGATTGCTGGGATCTGGGTAACAAATTACCCTGTCTACCTTCCTAATAATAGAGTCACCTACAACCAAAACCTGTCTGTTGCTCTGCCTATTCTGCCCCCTCTCTCCTCCAGTAGAGCTGTTCTCTCGGCTGTTAGAGGGAACAGCTCTATCTGGCATTGCCATTCCTGAATGGACATCCCCAACAGTTTCACTCAATCTGGCAAATCTGTTGGTGTTTACCAACTCAGAACTTGCCTGCCTCCTCCTGTTCCCCCTGCTCCCCCTTGTAACTGTAACCCAGCTACCTCCCATGGACATCCTCACTAGCCCCAGCTCCACCCTCCAAGTGCTGCAATTCTCTGCTCCAGATCTCCAATTTGAGCTTCCAGAGAGGCAACATGCTCACACCTCTCACAGAGGTATAGACCCTGGATCATCTGTTCCAGTATTGCATACATGTGACAGGATGTACACAGAGTGAGGTTGCCACTGGACTGACTCATAATTAATATTATTGTCTACAAAATTTCTGTGGGAAAAATAAAGAATATAAAATAATATATTTGTATAAAGTTTTCCTCCTTTGCACTATAAATCTGCCCTCCCTTTTCTTTGAAGTCCCTCCTTTTATTTAAACTCCTAAGCTTTTACTAGAACTGCACCTGATAACGAAAATGTTCGCAAGTTCGCCCCTTCTCCCGTTTATATTAACTTCTGCCTTCTCACCTGGGCACAATTAGTGCACTCTGCAATTTATCAGCCTTTACTTGTAAGGTAAATCCACTTGCAAACAGGCCCCAAAACAGCTCACAAACCTTTTATACTAGTTTAGCAGTCAAGCCACACCCCTCTCACCTGGGCACAATTAGTGCACTCTGCAATTTATCAGCCTTTATCTGTAAAGGGAAATCCACTTGTAAACAGGCCCCAAAACAGCTCACAAACCTTTTATACTAGTTAAACAGCCAAGCCACACCCCTCTCACATGGGCACAATTAGTGCACTCTGTAATTTATCAGCCTTTACTTGTAAGGTAAATCCACTTGTAAAACCAAGTCCTGTAGGAAACCATCAATGTCCCCTTTCTCATCACAGAAGTGCTTGACACTGCTGTATGCCATTTTTAATCTGGCTGCCCCTATATCCTTCCCCTCCTTGGATTCTAGAGAGTAATGGACAGTCTCCTTTCTGTTTTGTAGCAGTAGCTCACGATTTAGTTGGGATCCTGAGGGCCATCACTTTTGCCTCTGGAATGACCGACCTCCACCTCTGGAATCTCCGGAATACCTCATTCTCCTGCTCTGCAGTAAGCCCCATCTCTGTAACCTCCTCCCGTATTACCATACTTTCCTCCACCTGCTGGAGCTCATCCAACAACAAGAGCTCTTGGATCTTATCTGCCCTTATAGTAGCCTTTGTGCTGTGGAGCCCTCTCTCCTGGATCTGGTCCCTGAGGGAACCAGATGACATGCTATCATACCTGGACATCCTGCTTGTTATATTTACAGGGATCGCACCGCTGCAACCAACTGTTATGATCCTACTCTACCACTGTAGGACCAAGGGTTCTTTTGCAAATCCCTTTAAGAAGCAATGAATTCAACTCAGCATAACAGTACCCAGGACTGGCAGGAATCCAAGTCAGCAAAGTTTTCCCAGTGTGTAGGAGCAAAGTATCAGATAGGATCCATTGCCATAGTTATGTTATCTTTCCAGATTAAATCATACACAATGCTGATGTATGTTTAATCTGTCTCTCTTACAACCCTTGGTTTAGGACAAAAAAAGAACATCCATATCCTTATGTAGTTCAAGCAGACTCCATTTATTCCATTTATTATTTCAGATCCAGTACCTTTTAACCACTTTCCCACCCACCAGCTAACTCCTCTCAGACCCATCCCTCCTTTCATAGACCCATGTTTTTTCTTGTTGCTTTCCTGGCTTTACTCCCACCAGCTGTCTCAGGCTTGCGAGGTGGGCAGAGGTAATTGTTAGGAGCTGCTTCACTTTTATGACCCCTCTTAGACCAGATTGAGGGGTCTGGTAATGTATTATGCTTTGATCTGTTACAAGATCCTGTGTTTATACTATGTGACCAGCTTAGACCAGATAGAGGGGTCTGGAAATGTATTATGCTTTGAACTGTTGCAAGAGCCTGTGTTTATACTATGTGACCCTCTTAGACCAGATTGAGGGGTCTGGTAATGTATTATGCTTTGATCTGTTACAAGATCCTGTGTTTATACTATGTGACCAGCTTAGACCAGATAGAGGGGTCTGGAAATGTATTATGCTTTGAACTGTTGCAAGAGCCTGTGTTTATACTATATGACCAGCTTAGACCAGATAGAGGGGTCTGGAAATGTATTATGCTTTGATCTGTTGCAAGAGCCTGTGTTTATACTATGTGACCAGCTTAGACCAGATAGAGGGGTCTGGAAATGTATTATGCTTTGATCTATTGCAAGATCCTGTGTTTATACTATGTGACCTGCTCTGCTCAGGTCGTGGAGGGGGAAGAGACAGGAGTGTTAGTAATTCTTCTTGTCAAGACATCTGGGGAGTTTATGTAATATGGGGTCAAGAACCAGTCAACATGGCCCCAGCTAGACAAAATGGTTGCTCACAATACATCCATAACAACACATACATGTTAACCCAGAACCGTGACGTACTTTATGTGCACCATGTCCTGCTGTCCATCTAGTTATGACAAAATAACAAACTGAACTTATGCTTCAAAGTATCTTTTTTTGCATTGGGCATGGATTCTAGAAGGTGAAGGAACATTTTAAAGAAGATTTTAGAACATTTTCAAAATGTGGATTTTTTTACAAAATCGACACTGCCGGGGTCTAAAATCTTGGCTGACTCAAAAAAA
>JAPZIH010000831.1:147500-166194 GCA_027410445.1 Discoglossus pictus | reverse complement strand
GTCACTCATGCCCGGGGAATGTAACGCCAACACTGCCCTGACTCAGTCACTCATACCTGGGGTATGTAACGCCAACACTGCACTGGCTCAGTCAATCATGCCGGGGGAATGTAACCCTAACACTGCCCTGACTCAGTCACTCATGCCCGGGGAATGTAATGCCAACACTGCCCTCACTAAGTCACTCTTGCCCGGGGAACGTAATGCCAACACTGCCCTCACTCAGTGACTCATGCCCGGGTAATGTAACGCCAACACTGCCCTGACTCAGTCACTCATGCCGGGGAATGTAACGCCAACACTGCCCTGGCTCAGACACTCATGTCGGGGAATGTAATGCCAACTCTGGCCTGACTCAGTCACTCATGCCCGGGGAATGTAACGCCAACACTGCCCTGACTCAGTCACTAATGCCCGGGGAATGTAACGCCAACACTGCCCTGGCTCAGTCACCCATGCCGGGGAATGTAACGCCAACACTGCCGTGACTCAGTCACTCATGTCCTGGGAAAGTAACGCCAACACTGCCCTGACTCAGTCACGAATGCCCGTGAAATGTAACCCCAACACTGCCCTGTCTCAGTCACTCATTACCGGGGAATGTAACCCCAACACTGCACTGGCTCAGTCACTCATGCCAGGGAATGTAACGCCAACACTGCCCTGACTCAGTCACTCATGTCCGGGGAATGTAACCCCAACACCTCCCTGGCTCAGTCACTCATGCCGGGGAATGTAACGCCAACACTGCCCTGACTCAGTCACTCATGCCCGGGGAATGTAATGCCAACACTGCCCTCACTATGTCACTCTTGCCAGGGGAATGTAATGCCAACACTGCCCTCACTCAGTGACTCATGCCCGGGTAATGTAACGCCAACACTGCCCTGACTCAGTCACTCATGCCCGGGGAATGTAACGCCAACACTGCCCTGGCTCAGACACTCATGTCGGGGAATGTAATGCCAACTCTGGCCTGACTCAGTCACTCATGCCCGGGGAATGTAATGCCAACACTGCCCTCAATAAGTCACTCTTGCCCGGGGAATGTAATGCCAACACTGCCCTCACTCAGTGACTCATGCCCGGGGAATGTAACGCCAACACTGCCCTGACTCAGTCACTCATGCCGAGGAATGTAACGCCAACACTGCCCTGGCTCAGTCACTCATGTCGGGGAATGTAATGCCAACTCTGGCCTGACTCAGTCACTCATGCCCGGGGAATGTAACGCCAACACTGCCCTGACTCAGTCACTTAATGCCCGGGTAATGTAACGCCAACACTGCCCTGTCTCAGTCACCCATGCCGGGGAATGTAACGCCAACACTGCCGTGACTCAGTCACTCATGTCCTGGGAAAGTAACGCCAACACTGCCCTGACTCAGTCACTCATGTCCTGGGAAAGTAACGCCAACACTGCCCTGACTCAGTCACGAATGCCCGGGAAATGTAACCCCAACACTGCCCTGTCTCAGTCACTCATTACCGGGGAATGTAACCCCAACACTGCACTGGCTCAGTCACTCATGCCAGGGAATGTAACGCCAACACTGCCCTGGACTCAGTCACTCATGTCCGGGGAATGTAACCCCAACACCTCCCTGGCTCAGTCACTCATGCCGGGGAATGTAACGCCAACACTGCCCTGACTCAGTCACTCATGCCCGGGGAATGTAATGCCAACACTGCCCTCACTAAGTCACTCTTGCCCGGGGAATGTAATGCCAACACTGCCCTCACTCAGTGACTCATGCCCGGGTAATGTAACGCCAACACTGCCCTGACTCAGTCACTCATGCCGGGGAATGTAACGCCAACACTGCCCTGGCTCAGACACTTATGTCGGGGAATGTAATGCCAACTCTGGCCTGACTCAGTCACTCATGCCCGGGGAATGTAACGCCAACACTGCCCTGACTCAGTCACTCATACCTGGGGTATGTAACGCCAACACTGCACTGGCTCAGTCAATCATGCCGGGGAAATGTAACCCTAACACTGCCCTGACTCAGTCACTCATGCCCGGGGAATGTAATGCCAACACTGCCCTCACTAAGTCACTCTTGCCCGGGGAACGTAATGCCAACACTGCCCTCACTCAGTGACTCATGCCGGGGAATGTAACGCCAACTCTGGCCTGACTCAGTCACTCATGCCCGGGGAATGTAACGCCAACACTGCCCTGACTCAGTCACTAATGCCCGGGGAATGTAATGCCAACACTGCCCTGGCTCAGTCACCCATGCCGGGGAATGTAACGCCAACACTGCCGTGACTCAGTCACTCATGTCCTGGGAAAGTAACGCCAACACTGCCCTGACTCAGTCACGAATGCCCGGGAAATGTAAACCCAACACTGCCCTGTCTCAGTCACTCATTACCGGGGAATGTAACCCCAACACTGCACTGGCTCAGTCACTCATGCCAGGGAATGTAACGCCAACACTGCCCTGACTCAGTCACTCATGTCCGGGGAATGTAACCCCAACACCTCCCTGGCTCAGTCACTCATGCCGGGGAATGTAACGCCAACACTGCCCTGACTCAGTCACTCATGTCGGGGAATGTAATGCCAACACTGCCCTCACTAAGTCACTCTTGCCCGGGGAATGTAATGCCAACACTGCCCTCACTCAGTGACTCATGCCCGGGTAATGTAACACCAACACTGCACTGGCTCAGTCAATCATGCCGGGGGAATGTAACCCTAACACTGCCCTGACTCAGTCACTCATGCCCGGGGAATGTAATGCCAACACTGCCCTGACTCAGTCACTCATGCCGGGGAATGTAACGCCAACACTGCCCTGGCTCAGACACTCATGTCGGGGAATGTAACGCCAACACTGCCCTGGCTCAGACACTCATGTCGGGGAATGTAATGCCAACTCTGGCCTGACTCAGTCACTCATGCCCGGGGAATGTAACACCAACACTGCCCTGACTCAGTCACTAATGCCCGGGGAATGTAACGCCAACACTGCCCTGGCTCAGTCACCCATGCCGGGGAATGTAACGCCAACACTGCCGTGACTCAGTCACTCATGTCCTGGGAAAGTAACGCCAACACTGCCCTGACTCAGTCACGAATGCCCGGGAAATGTAACCCCAACACTGCCCTGTCTCAGTCACTCATTACCGGGGAATGTAACCCCAACACTGCACTGGCTCAGTCACTCATGCCAGGGAATGTAACGCCAACACTGCCCTGACTCAGTCACTCATCTCCGGGGAATGTAACCCCAACACCTCCCTGGCTCAGTCACTCATGCCGGGGAATGTAACGCCAACACTGCCCTGACTCAGTCACTCATGCCCGGGGAATGTAATGCCAACACTGCCCTCACTAAGTCACTCTTGCCCGGGGAATGTAATGCCAACACTGCCCTCACTCAGTGACTCATGCCCGGGTAATGTAACGCCAACACTGCCCTGACTCAGTCACTCATGCCGGGGAATGTAACGCCAACACTGCCCTGGCTCAGACACTCATGTCGGGGAATGTAATGCCAACTCTGGCCTGACTCAGTCACTCATGCCCGGGGAATGTAACGCCAACACTGCCCTGACTCAGTCACTCATACCTGGGGTATGTAACGCCAACACTGCACTGGCTCAGTCAATCATGCCGGGGGAATGTAACCCCTAACACTGCCCTGACTCAGTCACTCATGCCCGGGGAATGTAATGCCAACACTGCCCTCAATAAGTCACTCTTGCCCGGGGAACGTAATGCCAACAATGCCCTCACTCAGTGACTCATGCCCGGGTAATGTAACGCCAAAACACTGCCCTGACTCAGTCACTCATGCCGGGGAATGTAACGCCAACACTGCCCTGGCTCAGACACTCATGTCGGGGAATGTAATGCCAACTCTGGCCTGACTCAGTCACTCATGTCCGGGGAATGTAACCCCAACACCTCCCTGGCTCAGTCACTCATGCCGGGGAATGTAACGCCAACACTGCCCTGACTCAGTCACTCATGCCCGGGGAATGTAATGCCAACACTGCCCTCACTAAGTCACTCTTGCCCGGGGAATGTAATGCTAACACTGCCCTCACTCAGTGACTCATGCCCGGGTAATGTAACGCCAACACTGCCCTGACTCAGTCACTCATGCCAGGGAATGTAACGCCAACACTGCCCTGGCTCAGACACTCATGTCGGGGAATGTAATGCCAACTCTGGCCTGACTCAGTCACTCATGCCCGGGGAATGTAACGCCAACACTGCCCTGACTCAGTCACTCATACCTGGGGTATGTAACGCCAACACTGCACTGGCTCAGTCAATCATGCCGGGGGAATGTAACCCTAACACTGCCCTGACTCAGTCACTCATGCCCGGGGAATGTAATGCCAACACTGCCCTCACTAAGTCACTCTTGCCCGGGGAACGTAATGCCAACACTGCCCTCACTCAGTGACTCATGCCCGGGTAATGTAACGCCAACACTGCCCTGACTCAGTCACTCATGCCGGGGAATGTAACGCCAACACTGCCCTGGCTCAGACACTCATGTCGGGGAATGTAATGCCAACTCTGGCCTGACTCAGTCACTCATGCCCGGGGAATGTAACGCCAACACTGCCCTGACTCAGTCACTAATGCCCGGGGAATGTAACGCCAACACTGCCCTGGCTCAGTCACCCATGCCGGGGAATGTAACGCCAACACTGCCGTGACTCAGTCACTCATGTCCTGGGAAAGTAAAACCAACATTGCCCTGACTCAGTCACGAATGCCCGGGAAATGTAAACCCAACACTGCCCTGTCTCAGTCACTCATTACCGGTGAATGTAACCCCAACACTGCACTGGCTCAGTCACTCATGCCAGGGAATGTAACGCCAACACTGCCCTGACTCAGTCACTCATGTCCGGGGAATGTAACCCCAACACCTCCCTGGCTCAGTCACTCATGCCGGGGAATGTAACGCCAACACTGCCCTGACTCAGTCACTCATGCCCGGGGAATGTAATGCCAACACTGCCCTCACTAAGTCACTCTTGCCCGGGGAATGTAATGCCAACACTGCCCTCACTCAGTGACTCATGCCCGGGTAATGTAACGCCAACACTGCCCTGACTCAGTCACTCATGCCGGGGAATGTAACGCCAACACTGCCCTGGCTCAGACACTCATGTCGGGGAATGTAATGCCAACTCTGGCCTGACTCAGTCACTCATGCCCGGGGAATGTAACGCCAACACTGCCCTGACTCAGTCACTCATACCTGGGGTATGTAACGCCAACACTGCACTGGCTCAGTCAATCATGCCGGGGGAATGTAACCCTAACACTGCCCTGACTCAGTCACTCATGCCCGGGGAATGTAATGCCAACACTGCCCTCAATAAGTCACTCTTGCCCGGGGAACGTAATGCCAACACTGCCCTCACTCAGTGACTCATGCCCGGGTAATGTAACGCCAACACTGCACTGGCTCAGTCAATCATGCCGGGGGAATGTAACCCTAACACTGCCCTGACTCAGTCACTCATGCCCGGGGAATGTAATGCCAACACTGCCCTGACTCAGTCACTCATGCCGGGGAATGTAACGCCAACACTGCCCTGGCTCAGACACTCATATCGGGGAATGTAACGCCAACACTGCCCTGGCTCAGTCACCCATGCCGGGGAATGTAACGCCAACACTGCCGTGACTCAGTCACTCATGTCCTGGGAAAGTAAAACCAACACTGCCCTGACTCAGTCACGAATGCCCGGGAAATGTAAACCCAACACTGCCCTGTCTCAGTCACTCATTACCGGTGAATGTAACCCCAACACTGCACTGGCTCAGTCACTCATTACCGGTGAATGTAACCCCAACACTGCACTGGCTCAGTCACTCATGCCAGGGAATGTAACGCCAACACTGCCCTGACTCAGTCACTCATGTCCGGGGAATGTAACCCCAACACCTCCCTGGCTCAGTCACTCATGCCGGGGAATGTAACGCCAACACTGCCCTGACTCAGTCACTCATGCCCGGGGAATGTAATGCCAACACTGCCCTCACTCAGTGACTCATGCCCGGGTAATGTAACGCCAACACTGCCCTGACTCAGTCACTCATGCCGGGGAATGTAACGCCAACACTGCCCTGGCTCAGACACTCATGTCGGGGAATGTAATGCCAACTCTGGCCTGACTCAGTCACTCATGCCCGGGGAATGTAACGCCAACACTGCCCTGACTCAGTCACTCATACCTGGGGTATGTAACGCCAACACTGCACTGGCTCAGTCAATCATGCCGGGGGAATGTAACCCTAACACTGCCCTGACTCAGTCACTCATGCCCGGGGAATGTAATGCCAACACTGCCCTCACTAAGTCACTCTTGCCCGGGGAACGTAATGCCAACACTGCCCTCACTCAGTGACTCATGCCCGGGTAATGTAACGCCAACACTGCCCTGACTCAGTCACTCATGCCGGGGAATGTAACGCCAACACTGCCCTGGCTCAGACACTCATGTCGGGGAATGTAATGCCAACTCTGGCCTGACTCAGTCACTCATGCCCGGGGAATGTAACGCCAACACTGCCCTGACTCAGTCACTAATGCCCGGGGAATGTAACGCCAACACTGCCCTGGCTCAGTCACCCATGCCGGGGAATGTAACGCCAACACTGCCCTGAATCAGTCACTTATGCCCGGGGTATGTAACCCTAACACTGCCCTTACTAAGTCACTCGTGCCCGGGGAATGTAACGCCAACTCTGACCTGGCTCAGTCACTCATGCCCGGGGTATGTAACACCAACACTGCCCTGCCTCAGTCACTCATGCCCAGGAAAAGTAATGCCAACACTGCCCTGACTCAGTCACTCATGCCCGGGGAATGTAACTGTGACGAGACCAATCTTGCCACTGTACATTGGAGGAGCCTGGTTGCCCGCCTGGTGCCTTTTGACTATGGACCGGCATTTAAATAATTTATTTTCCTATGCCGAAAGACTTTGGTTCCATGGCCATTGAACTGTATGTATGTGGTCTGAGGGCCATTCAGTAATAATGTGTGCTCAGACCTAAGCTATCTGCAGATATGTTCTGGGTTATAATATGTTGTGGTTATATCTGTAAAAATATTGTATTGTGTGGTATGCAGTCAAATATCTTTGGTCTCATACACTTGGTCAGGAGTTGCCCATCTGCCTCTTAATAGTATTTGCTAAAACACACAAGAGATAGCAGAACAAAAGGGGTTTTAGCAGACAAGATGGCACCATGAACAATGGGGGTAAGGACTCTTGAATAATGAGATGGCCTGGGGTTTCCCCATACTCCCAGCAGGGTAGTAAGTGAGCTAGAGATGTTACTCTCTGCACCGCCAGAGGTAGAATGAGCAGTTAGCCACGCCTAGTGGGCGGCTCCTGGGGGAGGGGACTCCTGGTTTCCACGCATTAACCCTGTCTGATTGGCCAGAGGTAATTAGGGGTTGACCAAAGGTAGTCACTGCCCCTACTGTGTATGTGAAGTGTTTAAAAATGTGTGTTGTTTCAATAAAAAGGGAGTTCACTGCTTGACCCTCAAACACAGAGCTTATGTCTCGTTCTTGGGGGGATTCATGGTATGCTGTTACAGACTGACTGCCAGGAGTGTAGGCATCTTGGGGTGCTTTTCCTGTTCAGCTGCTAGCAGCTATTCGTGAGGTTCAAGTTCCAGGCTTGGAGCATCTTCCCCTTGGATCCAGTTTGGGGGAATGGGTGTCCTGCAGTAGCTGTCCCTATATCACTGGACGGGCAGATCGACTAAAATGGCCTTGGCAACCCATTATATGTGTGGGGGTACCGTTACAGTAACCCTAACACTGCCCTGGCACAATCACTCATGCCCGGGGTATGTAACCCTAACACTGCCCTGGCTCAGTCACTCATGCCCGGGGTATGTAACCCTAACACTGCACTGGCTCAGTAACTCATGCCCGGGGTATGTAACCCTAACACTGCCCTGGCTCAGTCACTCATGCCCGGGGAATGTAACCCTAACACTGCCCTGACTCAGTCACTCATGCCCGGGGAATGTAACGCCAACACTGCCCTGACTCAGTCACTCATGTCCGGGGAATGTAACCCCAACACCTCCCTGGCTCAGTCACTCATGCCGGGGAATGTAACGCCAACACTGCCCTGACTCAGTCACTCATGCCCGGGGAATGTAACGCCAACACTGCCCTGACTCAGTCACTCATACCTGGGGTATGTAACGCCAACACTGCACTGGCTCAGTCACTCATGCCCGGTGAATGTAACGCCAACACTGCCCTGACTCAGTCACTCATGCCCAGGGAATGTAACACCAACACTGCCCTCACTCAGTGACTCATGCCCGGGTAATGTAATGCCAACACTGCCCTGGCTCAGTCACTCATGTCGGGGAATGTAATGCCAACACTGCCCTGGCTTAGTCACTCATGCCCGGGGTATGTAATGCCAACACTGCCCTAACTCAGTCACTCATGTCGGGGAATGTAACGCCAGCTCTGCCCTGGCTCAGTCACTCATGCCCGGGGTATGTAACGCCAACACTGGCCTGGCTCAGTCACTCATGCTCAGGGAATATAACGCCAACACTACCCTGACTCAGTCACTAATGCCCGGGGAATGTAACGCCAACACTGCCTTTGCTCAGTCACTCATGCCCGGGGAAAGTAACGCCAACACTGCCCTGACTCAGTCACTAATGCCCGGGGAATGTAACGCCAACACTGCCCTGGCTCAGTCACTCATGCCGGGGAATGTAACGCCAACACTGCCCTGAATCAGTCACTTATGCCCGGGGTATGTAACCCTAACACTGCCCTTACTAAGTCACTCGTGCCCGGGGAATGTAACGCCAACTCTGACCTGGCTCAGTCACTCATGCCCGGGGTATGTAACGCCAACACTGCCCTGCCTCAGTCACTCATGCCCAGGAAAAGTAATGCCAACACTGCCCTGACTCAGTCACTCATGCCCGGGGAATGTAACTGTGACGAGACCAATCTTGCCACTGTACATACATCTAATGTATTTCATCACTTTCGTGTCTCTTCCCCCCTTCTATCCCTCCCCTGTGTCTCTTTCCCCCTCTCCCTTCCCTGTGTCTCCTTCTACATTTGACATTTACGGGTGTGAAAATATTTGCGGGCTTGAGGAACTGTAGCAATTGAATAGCGATTTTGCGATTGTAACTGTTGCGAGCTTGAAAGATCAAAGGCTTAGATGGGTTGTAAGTTACTATTTTTACAACCGCAGGGATTTTCAGCCTGTAACCCGTAGATCGTTTGCAGCTCGCAATTGAACAGCAAATTAGTTTACGGGCTCCTGTAAACAACGATAGCTCAATTGAATCAAGGCCATAGTATACCATAAAAGTGCACTATTTTTACTAAATAGTAACTCCTTCAGATATTCTAAATATCTTCAGTCATTTAACCACAGATTCTGTTCTTTGTTCCCACCAAGTACTCAGTCTCTATCTCCACCAGCCTGGTGGCATCACGTACTAATTCCATATGAAAGAACATTCATTTCTAATTCCCTACAGGTGGATATTTAATTTTAGTTTCCCCATGAACCTTTTTCCACCCATTAAGAAATAGATCTCCATTGACCCTATATACATTTCATTTTGCAATGTATGATTCCTTTCTTTGTTATGTGCTTATAACATTTTCCCAATTAATTGTTTTCATCCAGGGAGAAATAGATTTCCATTGACCCTTTTCCTTTGTCCTGTGTGATTCTTTGATTTGTTATGTGCACACATTGAAATGTTGTTGTCCTCAGCATGGAAGGGTGAATGACTCTGATGCTTTGAGAGAGCAAGCTAATGTCGGACGTCGACATCTGACATCAGCACCAGATTTGCCCTATCGAGTTTCTCCGCCCACCAGCGCTATCTCAAAGGGAGCACCGGCAAAAGGAAAAGGGTCAATAGAGATCTATTTCTCCTAGTGTGGAAAAAGTTAATTGGGAAAACTAAGATTACATATCCCGCTAGGGATCTGTGTTCACTCCATATTTAGTTGTGTGCGCTCATCTCAGGGTATTTGTGCGCGCGCACAGCTTAGAGGGAACAGTAAATGAGGGGGATGTATGATTAAATCAAGAAATATCCCAGACAATTCTTATTCAATTAAAAAATAACTTTATTGACATTTATGAGTCTTTCCGTACCTAAAAGCGTAGTTTTTTTTATCTTCAAGCCCTTTAAACTCATTGCTTTGTTTGATGCAACAAATGTACATAAAAAATAGGAAAATGAATGGAAGGGGCTATTAAGGTTAAAAAATATATAAAGATTATATAAAAAATATATATAGCTTAGTTTACAGGTCCACAAATGTATTATGAGTGCTCAGCATGATGGTGTAGAGCAAAGTCCATACGTTCTGGATCCCTTAAATCAAAAGGTTATTGGTAACAAAGCAAAAAGCAGCAATGCACAGTCCAGCATCATATCATGTATTGTAATAATACAAGCTGATACATTAGTACAACTTACTGCTCTATTAACGTGATTTACAACTCAGATATCCATAGATCTTTATGAGCTTACTAACGTTTTTAATTACTTACATTTATATGATTTAAGTAGAATTGCATGATGTGTCATGTTGATGTGTAATGGCGGACTCATATTAAACCCTTACAAACATTCCATACATACAACTGGTCTTTATCTTGTCTGAGTTTTCTTGTGTCATTTCAAATCTTACTGAAACATTTTCTCATGTGAGTTTCAGATCATGCAAATGGTGTTTATCCTGTGTGAGTTCTCATGTGTCGCTTGAGATATGAGGCCTGACTGAAACATTTCCCACATTCAGAACATGGAAAAGGTTTTTCTCCTGTATGAGTCCTCTTATGTGTATTAAGATCTGAGAGCTGACTGAAACATTTCCCACATTCAGAACATGGAAAAGGCTTTTCTCCTGTATGAGTCCTCTTATGGCTATTAAGATATGAGGACTGACTGAAACATTTCCCACATTCAGAACATGGAAAAGGCTTTTCTCCTGTATGAGTCCTCTTATGTGTATTAAGGTGTGAGACCTGACTGAAACATTTCCCACATTCAGAACATGGAAAAGGCTTTTCTCCTGTATGAGTCCTCTTATGGCTATTAAGATATGAGGACTGACTGAAACATTTCCCACATTCAGAACATGGAAAAGGCTTTTCTCCTGTATGAGTCCTTTTATGTGTATTAAGATCTGAGAGCTGACTGAAACATTTCCCACATTCAGAACATGGAAAAGGCTTTTCTCCTGTATGAGTCCTCTTATGGCTATTAAGATATGAGGACTGACTGAAACATTTCCCACATTCAGAACATGGAAAAGGCTTTTCTCCTGTATGAGTCCTCTTATGTGTATTAAGGTGTGAGACCCGACTGAAACATTTCCCACATTCAGAACATGGAAAAGGCTTTTCTCCTGTATGAGTCCTCTTATGGCTATTAAGATATGAGGACTGACTGAAACATTTCCCACATTCAGAACATGGAAAAGGCTTTTCTCCTGTATGAGTCCTCTTATGTGTATTAAGAGCTGAGAGCTGACTGAAACATTTCCCACATTCAGAACACGGAAAAGGCTTTTCTCCTGTATGAGTCCTCTTATGGTTTTTACGAGATGAGACCCGACTGAAACATTTCCCACACTCAGAACATGGAAATAGTTTTTCTACTGTGTTACAAATGTGGTCTTCTCCAATGTTATTCCAAATCTTGGATCCATCTGTTGAAAAAAAAAAAGAGTAAATTCTGACAGCTTTAACATTCTTCTATATGGAAATAACTAGTTAGTATATATCTATTATAGTAATTATAATCAATTAAAGAGACCAATTTGCAGTTAATAAAAAGTCAAATCATACAAAAACAAAGCAAAATATGTCTGAATGTACAGTATATAGAGTGCAGTGTGATCAGGTGCATACCAATTATCATCAATTATGGTCTTTTGTTTAACTAAATCTGATAGTCTGCAAAGTGTTATTTAAAAGAAAAAACAAATACTGTATAAACACCAAATTTACATATTGCAACTTCTACATGCAATTATTGGTTGCTGCAGGCTGTCATTTTTATGCCTGTTACTGGGTGGGTGTTTCTGTAAACTAACAATCTGCCCATTAGCTCGGCGGAGAGCACCGACTGCAGTTACTGACACTTTCCCACTGTGCAGATACAAACTTCCTGTGTGTGCAAAGTCTTCTATCAGGAATTGTGCTAATGAAAATAAAATGGCAGATTGGGGTCATTACACCAGCAAATAAGAAATGTTCCCTAGTGCTTATGAGTTATGAGGATTATATGAAAGAGATTTTGAGTCAATTAAGTGATAACGATATCTACATAAAGTTCAATAATGACATCACAGTGGAGTATTAAGCATGCCGATACAAATACTCTTTTATAAGCTTAATTTTTCATCCATTATCATTGAAAAGGATGACCTTACCCAGATGCTGAGAGTGTGGAGATTAAATAGTAATAGGAATAAAATAGTAGATGCTGTTAATAAAATGGGCACTACGTTTTCTGAGGTTATATTAGTAAAGAAATTGTACTAAGTGTTCAGAGGGCACTTGGAATGCCCCACCGACCATCCCCAATAGGGATCCCCATGGTATCTAAAATTAGCCCTCTACCATAGGGATCTCCATGGTATTTAAAATTAGTCCTCTACCATAGGGGTCCCTATGGACTTCCATAGTACCCTAATCCTCTACCATGGGGGTACCTGTAAAAATCTGTAATATCTTAACACCTAACTAAAAATGTATGTAAATAATAAAAACGCAATTTACTAAAAATAAATAATTACAATAAAAAATAAGCAAATTTGAAGAAAAAAAATACAATTTAAAATAAAAACATTACATTGAAATGAACATTTAGGTCCGTAGGGAGTGAGGTAAGTGTGTGAATGTACGTGAAGAGTCCATAGTGAGTAAGGTAAGTGTGTAAATGTACGTGTAGAGACCATAGGGAGTGAGATAAGTGGGTAAATGGATATGTAGAGACCATAGGGAGTAAGATAAGTGGGTGAGTGTACATGTAGAGTCCATAGGGATTGAGGTAAGTGGGTGAATGTACGTGTAGGGTCCATGGGGATTGAAGTAAGTGGGTGAGTATACGTGTAGGGTCCACAGGGAATGAGGTAAGTGGGTGAATGTACGTGTAGGGTCCATGGGGAGTGAGGTAAGTCAGTGAATGTACGTGTAGAGACCATGGGGATTGAGGTAAGTGGGTGAATGTACGTGTAGAGACCATGGGGATTAAGGTGGGTAGGTGAGTGTACATGTAGGGTCCATGGGGATTTAGGTGAGTGGGTGAATGTACGTGTAGGGTCCATGGGGATTGAGGTGAGTGGGTGAGTGTACGTGTAGAGACCATAGAGTGCATCTGTGCACAATCTGTGCTGAGCTCACAGTTTACTGGCAAATAATCACATATAATAAATGTCAAACTGAGAGTCATCATCACACATTGCCAGCTAGCAAAGCGAGGGCCGCAGTTCTGTCCGCAAATGCGGACCTCGCAAAGGCTCCAACGTCAGCTACAATGAGCCAAAGGCAAATTGCAGGCCGCAAATGCGGACCTCAGGACTTAGAAAAAAAACAATAACGCAGAATGAAGAAATAGGGACTTAGAAAAATAAAAAATATGAAGTTAACGGCCGAAACACGTACATCAAAAAACACCAAAAACACAGAAGAATAAAAACAAAATATAAAAAACAAGCATCACACACAGCACGGGGAGACAGCCAGGATGCCTGGGAGTGAGGTTGCACGCACATTTAGGTCGCATTTAAGAAGTTTCGGCACTAAGACTAAGAGAGAAAAAAAATGACGTATGAAAAAAAATAAAAACGAGGCTAAAAGACACAGAGCTGCGAAAATCACCGCCAGGTACGTACGAGTTAGCCAGGAACGTAGCAGATACAAAATATACCATTACAAGGGACAGACGGAAAATGCTCGCGAGCCAAGTAACACATTTTACAACACTTACTTACAACTCATAACATTAGGATTCTAAAATGCCGCCTTACCCGCCTAAACAAGACGGTTTGGCCTTGCGCACGCAGCCTATTTACACTGCACACTTGCCACATTGCTGACACTTTCTCCTCAGATGATCAACACTCCAACTGTACATTTTTAGATGCAGGAAAACCCAAATAGATTGTTAGCTCTTCAGGATATTGATTGCTGCATATTAGATATCAATAGGTAAAGTATATTCATTTATTAATACATCTTACTTTATTAATTCACTGTACACTGTACTTATATATCTGTCTTCGCGATCAGCGCCAAAAGGTGATTGTTGCTATGCCGGACAATTGAAGTACACAAGGAGATAGGCTCACAATGAGCGCTGAAGGCGCTCAGTGCGGCGCTCACAAGGAGCGCCAAAGGTCCACAGAGGAGCAAAAGCCTTATATTGTGTGGCAAACAGCATTGCTATGGCTTAACATTTTATTGACCCGTCATTTTTGATGGGCAAGTCGCTAGTAATAAATAATTCCTTACACTTGGGGCTTATTGTGATATTTATACAGATTTGTATTACATATTACTTATAATATATTACCATAATATTCCTGTATCACTAATTAAGAGAATGAACACAAATACATTATTATTATTATAAATGTTTGAATCTTTATAATTCCTTAACTATATACTGAACTAGGAACTTGCCCTTTGGGATGTATCATTCTGGACAATGACAACTATATATGTGAATGTGAATTATCCTGTACATTTGCTGCGTGCATGTGTTAGACATTAAGTTATAGACTGATATTAGTAATGATTGGCCAGTACTAAATTCTAGACCCTCCCCCCACCCTTATCAAGCTCTCTGAGCTATCCATTACGATACTAAGTTGCACAAAGAATGCTGCATATCTCGAGAAATATGTACTATAGAGATAAATAGCTATTGCAATGTATAGACCATTTTGAATTCTCTTTAAGATAATATAAACATATTGTTATGGTGACAGTGTGACGTTACAGAATTTATTATCAATTTTCTCATTTTGTACTAATTCCTCACCTTCCCTGATATTCCCAGGACTCTCCTCCTCCTTCACCTGCTGCTGATCTCTTATATTCAGATCTTCTTGTTCAACCTTGGAGACAACTGGAGGCTTAACATCTAAAGGTCCTACAGATAGAGATGAACAGATAATAGACCTTCACCGTTGTAATTATTTACTATCAATCTAGTGTTTGTGTCTTAAAATCTATTTAATTCACCTTTATCATGAGCTGCGATGTTTGTAAAACTTCTTGGGTGAGAGATGAAGGACAAATCCACCTCAATAAGGACTAAAGTAAGTGATAATTGTCCATAAGATATTACTCACCTTCACTGATATTTACAGGAATTTCCTCCTCTTTAATCTCCCGGGGACTCCTCATATTTGTCTCTTCTTCTTGGTCAGACTCTGAGAGATCTGATGGTGTCACTTTGTCACTGTCTGTACAAATAAACATGAGACGGTCATATGCTGGAATTTGTTATATGTCTTTATGGTCTGTACAAATAAACATGAGACGGTCACACGTGGGATTTGTTACACATCTTTATAGTCTGTACAAATAAACATGAGACGGTCACACGTTGGGATTTGTTATATGTCTTTATGGTCTGTACAAATAAACATGAGACGGTCACGCTGGGATTTGTTATATGTCTTTATGGTCTGTACAAATAAACATGAGACAGTGACACGCTGGAATTTGTTACATGTCATTATGGTCTGTACAAATAAACATGAGACGGTCACACGCTGGGATTTGTTACAAGACCCCGCACAACTTGCCCATCATACCCACAACCCGCGGAACTAAACATCAACAAAAAAATCTAATAGAGAATTCACACTGCGAGTCCCGTAGCACCTTGAAAAAAATCACCTCTAAAAAGATTTAAAGCCAATTTAGAGACTTTCGCCACTCGAAAATCCCCTAAGCAAGAGAAAAAATGGCCACCGAAAAAAAAGAAAACGAGGCTACACGACCCTTAAGCACGGAAAACACCGCCAGGCACATACAACTTTTACACAGACCCGTACAAGGTAATAAATACACTATTTGGAAGGACGCTACATGCTCCACACCCGTGTACCACATTCACCGCCATTTTACAACACTAACTTACAGAATGCGGAAGTACACAGCTACACAAACGGTTTCACCTCGTGCACGCAGCCTTTACACTAAACACTGCACACATTGCTGACACTTCCACCTCAGCTCAACAACACTGCAAATCTACATTGTATGCTGCAGGAACATCAAAACAGATTGTTAGCTCTTCAGCACATTCCTTGCTGCATATATTAATTACAAATAGGTCAAGTATATCACATATAATAGTTGTCAAACTACGAATCGTCGTCACGCTTTGCGAGCTGGGGTGCATGTTGGTCCGCAAATGCGAACCCTTGCAAAGTGAGGGGCTGCATTTGCGGAAGATGGAGGCTTTAAGGCACATGACTTTGTAACAACAAAACCCCACATACCTCTAAAGTCGCAGCACTTAGTTCCACAGCGCCCCCAAATCACCCCACACAACCGTTAACTCGCAGCACTTAGTCCTCTCCTTCACCTCCTCGTCTCCCTGTACTGTGTCTCACAGCACTAACCCCCCGAACAGTGCACGCACAAAAACACTAAAAACACACTAATAAACCCAATAATTAAAAAAAAAACACTCACCCACAGCACAGGGAGACAGCCAGGACATCTGGAAGTGAGGTTAAATTGGAATTTAACCCCAAATTCCACCGTTTCGCAACTAGAAAAACGGCTAAGCAAGGAAAAAATTGGCCGGCGAAAAAAATGAAAACGAGGCTCCATGACCCCAGACCGCCCAGCCAAATACAACTTACCCAAGAAGGGATTCGAGATAAGCTCGGCAACCCTCATTAACCACACATTAATCCTAGCAGTGGGGGCCCCCGATTAACCTCACATTAACCCTTGCAGTGGGGGGCTCCGATCGCACGCGATCGGGAACCCCAGCTGTAATCAAAATTCAAATTTCCCGCCATACGGGTCCTTAAAGGACCCGTAATAAAAAAAAAATTAACCCTATCACTCATGGGGCTCTATACAGAGCCCCATCAACCCCTAAAACACCCAGTCACTCATGAGGATCAATACAGACACCCATAAACCTATACTTAACCCTGTCACTCATGCGGGTCAATACAGGTCCCCATAAGCACTTAATTTACCCTGTCACTCATGGGGGTCAATACATACCCCCCTAAAACTTTAATTAACTCTGTCACTCATGGGGGTCAATGCAGACCCCCATAAACCCTTAATTAACCCTGTCAATCATGAGGGTCAATACAGACCCCCATAAGCACTTAACTAACCCTGTCACTGATGGGGGACAACAGAGACCCCCATAAACCCATAATTAACCCTGTAACTCATGAGGGTCAATCCAAACCCCCATAAACCCATAATTAACCCTGTCACTCATGGGGGTAAATACAGATCCCCATAAACCTATAATTAACCCTGTCACTCATGGGCGTCAATACAGATCCCCATAAACCTATAATTAACCCTGTCACTCATGGGGGTCAATAGAAAACCCCTATAAACCCTGAATTAACCCTGTAACTCATGGGGGTCAATACAGACCCCCATAAGCCCTTAATTAACCCTGTCACTCATGGGGGTCAATACAGACCCCTATAAACCCTGAATTAACCAAGTCACTCATGGGAGTCAATACAGACCCCAATAAGCGCTTAATTAACCCTGTCAATTATGGGGGTCAATACAGACCCCCATAAACCGCTAATTAACACTGTCACTCATGGGGGTGAATAAAGACCCCCATAAGCCCTCAATTAACCCTGACACTCATGCGGGTCAATACAGACCCCCATAAACTTTGAATTAACCCTGTCACTCATGGGGGTCAATACAGACACCCATAAGCCCTTAATTAACCCTGTCACTAATGGGGGTCAATCCAGACCCCCATAAACCTATAATTAACACTGTCACTCATGGGGGTCAATACAGACCTCCATAAACCTAAAATTAACCATGTCACTCATGGGGGTCAATACAGATCCCCATAAGCCCTTAATTAACCCTGTCACTCATGGGGGTCAATACAGACCCCCTTAAGCCCTTAATTAACCCTGTCACTCATGGGGGTCAATACATACCCCCATAAACCTATAAATAACCCTGTCACTCATGGGGGTCAATGCAGACCCCCATAAACCCTTAATTAACCTTGTCAATCATGCGGGTCAATACAGACCCCCATAAGCCCTTAATTAACCCTATCACTCATGGGGGTCAATACAGACTGTAACGGAGTTTGAATCATAAGTCCAATATCTCCGCTGGTATACTGCTTAATATCCATATAGAAGCACTGTGCAGTCTCACAAGCCCCATCCACCCATATTGGACGACACTCAATTGGGAGTCAAAGAAGAATGTGTCTTTATTTTCTTACACAAATATATATACACATCTTTGGCCACAGGTAATACACATGCCCATATTTGGACACACAGAACACATAGCGAGAACAATAGGTGTGGTCACACCTCCCGGAGCCTAGCCGGCTACTTTGATACAATAACAGACATTGATAAGATCATCCTTCCCTTTG
>JAPZIH010000831.1:12500-142500 GCA_027410445.1 Discoglossus pictus | reverse complement strand
ACCAGGAACGCCCTGACTAGCCCTGAACCCGCTTCTCGGTTGCAGGTATAATAACACAGTCCACAGTATAAACTCTCTGCTTTTTCGGGTATCTCTTGAGGACTTTTCCTCTACAGCTTCTGTCAATAGTGGGTGAAGCATAGGGCCCACCCTTCTCTCCCATATGCTTCACCCCAGGGACCCTTTTCACCCTCTTGTGATGAGGGACTATTACTTTCTCTCAATGCACTCTTCTCTCTGGGGCCTTTGTACTTCTTATTCTCATATGGTGAAAACAACCTGCATGTGGCACCAACCTTTTTATCCCTTATTGAATCCGGCTTCTTAGGAATGGGGTCTTCAGATAAATCCTCTAACAGTGGAATATCTCCTATACCACAGCAGTCTTCTCTGCGAGCAATCTCTGTAACACAGCAGTCTTCCTGACTGTCTTGCTTCAGCAGTAATCCCAGCTCTCAGGATCCAACAGCAGCTGAGCTGTCCAGGGTTTTCTTCTGCATACACACTGCAGCTCTACACACAGCTCACAGCTCTTAGGCCCAAAGCCTAAGTGAGAGAGACTCCACCCATCTCTCTGCTGCTCTTAAAGGCAGTTCACAGCTGGGCTTCAATTAGCATCTGATAACTGCCTGGAGGTAACTCTTTCCCTTCCCATAGGAGAAGTCTTACAAAGCTCTCTTGTGACCCCTGTTGGCACTTGACCACAATATATATAAACATAGAGAGAGAGAGATAGAATATATATATATATATATATATATATATATATATATACATAGAGTGAGAGAGATAGAATATATATATATATATATATATATATATATATATATATATACATAGAGAGAGAGAGAGACAGCTATATATATATATATATATATATATATATATATATATATTTATATATATATATATATATATATATATACACAGAGAGAGAGAGCTATATATATATATACTAGCGAATTGCCCGTCAAAAAATGACGGCAATGAAATTGTAAATGAGCTAATGCTGTCTGGTGTATAATAATACATTAATAAATTATTATACTTTACCTATTTTGAAGTAATATATGCAGGAAGCATTGTGTTGAAGAGCTGACAATCTGTGTTGATGTTGCTGCAGCATTAGTGGTGTGGAGGTGCTGTGTAAGCATGATGAATGTTTGAAGTGTAATAGTGTACGTGCGCAAAACCAAATCGTTAGCGTAGTTGTGTACTTCTGCATTGTTGTAAAATGGCGGGTAATGTGTGGTATGCGTCTTTGCGGAATATCCGTAGGTCTTTTGTGGTGTTTTGCGAGTTTCTTGTGGTGTTTTGCGTGTTTACAGTGCTGTAGCCTCGTTTTCGTTTTGTTCGGCGGCCATATTTTCTCTCGCTTAGAGAATTTTTGAGTGTCTAAACTCTTTTATTTTGATTTAAATTGAGCTGTAACTTAATTTTTTGAAGTCCTGGATGCTCCCTCTTGCTGTAGGTAAGCTTTTTATGTATGTATTGTGTGTATTTATTGTGTTTTTCATGTTCGCGGGTTGCAGACGATTTTTGCGAGGTCGTAATGTGTGGTAACGTGTGTCGTATGTTGTTTGCGTTCCGACATAAAGTTTGCGAGGGTCGCAGTTGCTGGCATGGAGCGCCTTCGGCGCCGTGTGTCGTATGTTGTTTTCGTTCCGACATAAAGTTTGCGAGGGTCGCAGTTGCTGGCAAGGAGCTATGTGAGGGCCGCGGCTCACTGTGCGAGCCCGCAAGCGTAAGCAACAACTCGTAAAAAGTGCACGTGTGCTTCAATTTTTAGTAATCCACCTTAAGTGAACAGAAGAGGAGAGAGGCAGGGGTGGGACTTTGTCTGAATGCTGGTCACAGATGATACAGGATCTGATGGGATACTGAATCTCTTATTACAGTAGCACTGCAGGAGATAATTTACACATAGCAGAGAAAAAGTGCATGTATGCTTTAATATATAGGAATCCACCTTAAGTGAATAGCAGAGGAGAGAGGCCCTGCGTGATGTCATTAGCATATGCCGACAGCAAGAAAACATGCTGCTATGGAAGAGCAGCAGGAGGTGCTCACATCAGAGTAAGGAGAGAGGGGGGGAAAGAAGGAGGATAATGGGGAGGAGGAGGATGAATAGGGGATGAGGAGGATAATGATAAGGGGTGAGTAGGAGGATGATGATGAGGGGAAGGAGGGAGGATGTTGTCAAACTGCGAGTTGTCATCCTGCAAGGCCGCAAGTGTGACGACAACTCGCAGTTAGACAAATATAATATGTGATATATATATATATATATATTGTAACTGAGTTGGAACACAAATCCAATATCTCCGCTGGTATACGGTAAAATACCATAGAGGCACTACAGTTTCACCAACCCCGACCTCCCATATTGGACGACACACAATTTGGGAGTCAAATGAATACTGACTTTATTTTGTTATGTGCAGAAATATTTATACACATCTCTTCCCACAGGCAATACACATCCCTCATAGTTGGCCACACAATACACATAGAGGGACAATAGGTGGGTCACACCTCCCTGAGGCTACCTGGCAACTTTGATACAATCAGACATGGATTAGATCATCCTTCTTTGTTCTTATGGCTGAGAATGAAAACACTTTATACAATAGACTTCCTTATCTTATGAGGAGTCTCTGTAATAGGATTAGCTATTATGTCAAGGTCTGCAATAGTCTGGGCTAATGTTCTGCAGAGCATAAACCAACATACATACAGTATAACAGTAGGATCATATTTTAACCATAATAATTAAATAACCATAAAACAGTGTAAAACAGTGATGGGTTCCGTTACATATATATATACATAGAGAGAGACAGCTATATATATATATATATATATATATATATATATATATATATATATATATATATATACATAGAGAGAGAGACAGTTATATATATATATATATATATATATATATATATATTTACATAGAGAGAGAGACAGCTATATATATATATATATATATATATATATATATATATATATACATAGAGAGAGTTTAATTTAAACCATGCAGTAAGTGTGGTATCTCTGTCTTTACTTTGATATAATGCAGTTCTTTCATTTCCTGCAGTAAAGCAAACCAACTGACTTTGAGGCAAATGTACAGCTAAACGATAGATAGCATGTGACCGATCATGCATCTCAAATTTCAAAAGGCGCCACATTGCTTCAGGAGCACTCACATACCGAGCATCTAAATAATTTGATAGTTCATCATGTAAAATTGGATTTTCGTTTTCATTTCCAGCACCTTGTACAACAACAGTAGCTGCGTCATATCCTTTGTATATATATTTATACACATACTTAATTGATTTAATCAAAGTGCAAGCTTCCACATTGATGTGTGCATTGTAATTGATGAGCAAATTTGGATTGTATGGAACGACAAATCTATTATCAACCTTTTGGCCACGGATAATAGCTGTTTGTCCTTGTGTTCTTTTATACAAAGGATATCCATCACAATTTGCATAAGTTTGCATTTGAAATTGTTTTGGAAATTCTTTAGTACATTTTTTATTTTTCATACATGGTGAATTAGGATTCATCTCTCCACATGGGCCATGAATCATTCTATGTGTAACAATCTCCCAAAGTTTTGTATATTTTTCTTGGTCTGGCAATTGTGCGGAAATTACTGAATCCACTCTCTCTGCAGTGTTCAACTTATCTTTTTCCTGCAGTATTAAAAGTATGTGAGCATGTGGCAATCCTCTTTTTTTAAATACAATGGTGTAAACAAAAGCCACACATTATCCAAATAAGTGTGCTTTAGTGATATCATGTATTAATAAATTGAGTTTGATTTTGATACTCTTGCCACTAAATCTGGTCGGTCAGAAGTAGTTTGTTCCAGATTCAAATTTTCCTTGATCTCTGGCCATTGTGGATTACATGTGAATGTAATAAATAAATCTGGTGTTCCAAATTTTGTAACAATAGCCATGGCATCATTATACCTTTCTCGCAAATTGCGAGGAGATCCTTGGAAAGAGGATGGCAAAATAATTGCTCTTCCAGCTGGAATGACTCTGTTGGAAGCTAAATCTGCCACGTAATCCATTAATGAACAATACTGTTCAACTCGTCATTTATTTTGTTGATATTTAAGGAAATTTAGATTATTGTCTTCAACTTCTAAATATGAATCAATAATCCATTGTTGAGTGAGTTTGCCTCCATGTAAAATTGGATTAAAACAATCACTGATAACAGTTTGTGCCACTTTATATTCCAGCATGGAAATATTAGATCTAATACAAAGTTTCGTATTGGGATAACTTTCCAATTGTCATTTTGGTTCCCATCCAGGTTCCCCATTTGGAAAGAAAATGGGATATGTCATTGGATCTAAATTACAGCTTAATATATTGATGTTGGTAAATGATTGTTCTTCATTGCGTGGATTTATTCTAATATCCAGCTGAAAAGGTGGTTCACCATCTTCATTTTTAAACACCATGGCAACCTCATTTATAGTAAGTAAATTATATCTTCTTTGATCAGTGTTGCGATCTCTTTTTAACACCATATTTACTCTTGGTGTAGGCAATTGATGTCTTTCAGCATGTTCCTGTTGTTCTTTTTCAAGCTGTGCTAATTGTTTGTATGCTTGACTATATGTTTTTTTTTGCATAATTTTATCCAGCTGTTCAAAGACTATGCGCAAACACTGTCTATTTTCTGGAAGTGTCATTCTTTGTTCCACAGCTTCCATCGTATCTAAGACATATAACTGTGCAAATTTCCTTTGCTCTCCTACTTGTGGGTGTAAATGTGAAGTTCGGTGGTATATTTGACCTTGAACTCTGAAACAGTAAGGACCATGTCCTGGTACATTTTCTGCTAATGTTGCACCCATTGAAGCAAATTAAATTGCACTGTTATAAGACCTTATGTTTTGTTTGAAATTATTATAATTTGGAAATGTTGGATCGCTCATTATGCATTCTAAATAATATGGAAATGGGTGTCTTAGTGGAAGTTTCACCTTTCCTTTCTGACAGCAACTAATGAAATTTCCGTCAGTAGGTCTTTCCTTTATAAAATGATAGGCCCCACAAAACTGACAAACCACATTAAGTAACCCACAATAATGAGTATCTACTTCTACTGCAGTAGTAAACACATTGTAATGCATTTCTTCAACATAGATATCAGACCCACTTTCTATATGTATAAGTCATTCTGCAAAATAGAATCATTGGACAATGGTTTACAGAGATGTTTTTGTTTACTTTTATGTTTCTTGGAAGCCCCAAACACACTCACTTGCGGCTTTCTTACTCATATTTCTTTTATTTAAAAGTCTCTGTCGATCTTCTTTTCGCAAGCGTTGTGAAGTTTCCGGTTTCTGAGCATCTCTCCACCTTTGCTTCCTTTCCCTTGCCAATCTTCTTTTGCGTTCAATTTTGTCTTCTCCATTCTCCGCCATTTTAATCTGTAATTGTAAATAGAGATGAAATTATTGTTTGTTCTTTGTTTTTGTATACACTTTTTTCCTTTTTGTACTGTTCCATTAAAGTAGATGAATAAACTAATAAAACATTTTCAAATGTTGCACTTTAGACTGAAAGAAATGAACCCATTTTTCAAAGTATTTTATTGACATAAAATAGCTGCACATATCTATCTTTATATTATTAATCCTTCAATTCCATTCCTTCTTGATTGAATTCACAGCATACCATCAATTAATTTTTTTTTGCAAGTGTTGTAAGCTTCTTATTTTCTTTAAATATTATTATTAATTAGTATTGTCTTTTCAACTTTTTTCAAGTTATGACTAAATATCATACGTTAATGACTCAATAAGTGCTCTCCATTTTCACCAAATATCCATTTTCACCAAATATATAATATATAACCTTTTTTTATGCATCACTACAAAATTAAATTTTATACCTGTGAGGATGATGTTGATGTTGTTCAAAGGCTGCAAATGTCACACTGTCTGTTTATTCCCTTGCAGATCCAAATAAACTGTAAAATCAAATTGAGAATATTTTTTTAACTTTTGCTTCATCGATATCATTAAATGAACATCAACAGACATATATTTGGCTACATTAAAAACCTAAAATCATTAAAAACCTAAAATCATATTTTTTAATATCTTGCTGTAGTAATATAATTCAAATTCTGTACCTGTCAAAATTATCCTTATGATGTTCAATGTGTGCAAACGTCACTATCTCTGTTCATTCAGCTACAGTTCACTGCAATTATACAAAATAGTAAAATTAATGTATAATTTAAAAAAAAACATGAAATAAATATATCAATTAATCAGCATGAACACACATATTTAAGCATAGATTAAAAACATACAATCAATATTACTGTTTGTCTTTAAATAAGACTCAATTAATCTGTATTAATCTTAAATTAATGTCTGACTAAATATAACGTCAAGACGTAAGCATGAGTCTATTACCTTTTTTTGTTTAAGGGGTATTTTAAAATGAGTATGTTACAACTGAATTATTAAAATAATGTACATTACTAATGAAATAAGAATCAATTAATGTTCATTAATATTAAAGTAATGTGTGACTAAATCTAACAACAAGATGTAAGCATGAGTATATAGCCTTTTTTTTTGTTTGTTTTTTGTTTTATTTTATACTAAATATCTAAGAACTGAATTATTTAATTAATGTACATTAATAATTAATTCATCGACGTGTTCCTTTTTTTATGCACATTCTTAAACGTTAACCTTTTTTGATATTAATGATTAGTAATGATTAATTAATTAATTAAATAAAGTACATTATGAATGTAACTTACAATTCTTTCACACAGGTAATCACGATATATAAGAAATTAATTATTAAATTAATGTACATTAATAATTAATGAATCAATGTGTTGCTTTTTTATTCACATTCTTAAACGTTAACTAATTTTGATATTAATGATTAATTAACCAACTGGCATTCCTTGTGTTTTACTGTTGGTGCAAAGATTTGTGGGTAATAAATAAGTACTAATAGAAGACAGATATAGAGAGAACTACAGTTTTGTTCCTTGTGTTAAAATTACATTTTTATTGGTTCTGTTAAAAATTTTGAAAAATTATTTTTATTTATTGCATATAGAAGAAAAAATACCACGTGAGAAAATAAAGAAAGGAAAATAAAAACAAATGACTTTACATTCTCAAAAAGAGAAGAAAATTATTTCATTTATTGTCTCACTAATTATCTTTTGGAAAAAACTCAATTCAAAAAATTATATATAATTTGCAAAAATATATTGAGGAGCTGCAGAGTTCCACAGCAGAGACTGGTGTATCTGTACATAGGACGACTATAAGCCGTACGCTCCATAGAGTTGGGCTTTATGGCAAAGTGGCCAGAAGAAAGCCATTACTTTCAGGAAAAAACAAAATGGCACATTGTGAGTTTGCGAATAGGCATGTGGGAGACTCCGAAAATGTATGGAGAAAGGTGATCTGGTCTAATGAGACAAAAAAAGAACACTGTCCCCAAAGTGAAACATGGTGGTGGCAGCATCATGCTGTGGAGATGTTTTTTTAGCAGCCGGGACTGGAAAACAGGTCAGAGTTGAGGGAAAGATGGATGGTGCTAAATACAGGGATATTCTGGAGCAAAACCTGTACTTGATTTGAGGCTAGGACGGGGGTTCACCTTCCAGCAGGACAATGACCCCAAACACACTGCTAAAGCAACACTTGGGGGGTTTAAGAGGAAACATGTGTTGGAATGGCCAAGTCACAGACCAGTCCTCAATCCAATAGAAAATCTGTGGTCAGACGTAAAGATTGCTGTCCACAAGCGTAAACCATACAACTTGAAGGAGCTGGAGCAGTTTTGCAAGGAGGAATGGGCAAAAATCCCAGTGGTAAGATGTGGCAAGCTCATAGGGACTTATCCAAAGCGACTTGGAGCTGTGATTGCCCAAAAGGTGACTCTACAAAGTATTGACTTTAGGGGGTGAATAGTTATGCACATTGACTTTTTCTGTTATTTTGTCCTATTTGTTGTTTGCTTCACAATAAAAAACATCTTCAAAGTTGTGGCATGTTCTGTAAATAAAATAATGCAAACCCTCAAACAATCCATGTTAATTCCAGGTTGTGAGGCAACAAAACATGAAAAATGCCAAGGGGGGTGAATACTTTTGCAAGGCACTGTATATTGTCTCATATAATCCAATGGATGGAGCCAGTTGAATACTTTCAATGGTTACAGATAGAAGATCAGCTTGCTTAAAGGGCAGTCTGGAGCATATGATCTTTCAAGAACAAATAGAAAAAAATATATATTTGTGGTTGCATTAGTTATTAAAGAATGTTTTAAATTTTGGGGAAAATACAACTTATGAATGGAATTATCCCCTTTTCCAAAGCCCATTTATCCCATTGAACACGTTGACTAAAACTCTTCATATTATAGCCTTAAAGGTATGGTCTAGATGGTGATTGTATTATTTGAGAGATCTATATCTCAATGGCTCAATCATTTATTTTGAAAATGTAAATATAAATATGAGCTAACTAACAATGTTTGGTTGGAGTATAATAAACTTCAAGCATGTTTAAAATTCTCTAAATATCATCTTAGATCAATTAGATCTTTAAACCCTTTTGAAAAACTGATTCTACTTAAAGAAAGACCACATTTAGTCTCAAAGACGTTTTTTATTTTATCAAGTAATTTTTATTAGGCATTGGCAAATCACAATACAGTGAGTACGCTTTCAAGTAAGGCATAGACATCTTTCACATATAAAATGTTATCTAATACACTGTGCCTACTATCTGGGCTCAAAATCCCGAAGTATCAAACTGTTAGACCGTTAACTTCGTATACCCAGGAGACCCTCCCAGATGAGCCATTTACCAAAGCCTATCATTTTTTTTGTTTTTTTC
Organism: Discoglossus pictus; assembly: GCA_027410445.1. NCBI lineage: Eukaryota > Metazoa > Chordata > Amphibia > Anura > Alytidae > Discoglossus > Discoglossus pictus. The sequence continues at coordinate 133,565 of JAPZIH010000831.1, read as the reverse complement.
TCATAATATTATAATCTTTTAAACGCGTAACATTTATACAATCAAATCCCCAATTCGGGAGGGGGAATGAAATCATAAAACAGTTTGTTCACAGATTATCCAGGTTGAATAAGTAACGTCAAATGTTATTACCTCCATCCACCTCCTCCAGGGCCATCCACTCCTCGAGACCCCTTCACCAGGGGGCTATCCACCAATCAACAGCTGGCATTGGACTCCGGTGAAAATCTATCAGGTTCCATTAGCCATGGAGCCCACATGTCCATAACCTTAGTAACTGAGTGCTCAAATAAATGGGTTATTCGCTCATTAATCAGAATAAAATAAAATTTGTTCTTAACTGCCTGCAAATTCAAATTCGGGGACTTCCACTTCCGAGCAATGTGGATTTTTGTGGCTAGCATCAGAAACTGTAACAGTTGATTCTGATGGGATGTTAGAAGTGAGCTTGAAATGCCTAAAAGGCAAACCTCAATGGACCAGTGACATACTTTAGAGACCGTTTTGAAAGACTGCGCCAACTGTGCTCCAAAACTTTTTGATCTAGAGTGTATCCCAAATCCTCTTCCCTTAATTGCATATATTTTGTTTTTTGCGAGGTCTTATTAAGGGTAATAATAAGCTTCTTATATTGCTCGACAGTGGAAGATCCCTGCAAAGTCTCGCTAGCCAATTGGTTTCTGGGGCCCACAAAGAATTTATAGTGGAGCACACAAAATGCCTGAGTCTGCAATAGGTGTAATGCTCAGCCAAAGGCAGGTTATATTTGTCTCTCATATATTCAAAAGTAACCACTGCCCCATCATGATACCAGGCCACAAAAGTCAGTAGGTTCTGGGAGCTCCACCAGTGTCTAGAACTTGGAGTTAGCTGAATTTTGGGGCTAAATGATAATTTTCGATCACTTAGGTTAAGATCCAATGAGTGTTTGATAAAAGGGTTCCTTATTTTCCCAATGATAATATTTTGCTTGGGAAGCCAGACAATGGTACATCATGAATATGGGGACATTTGTAAATTTTCTATAAAGACCCACAGTGGATGGTGTTTAGAGGAATGCACTAGCGGAATAAACGAAAGTGGTGCGGCTTTATAGTACAATTTAAAGTTGGGACACAAGAGCCCCCCTTTTGTTATACAGTATGTTTATACATATTAGATTTTGAAATCCTTGAGGATTTGTAGTTCCATATAAACTTACAAATTTCATTTTGAAACCTCTCGGGATCCCTATAAGCAATTGGAATTGAAAGTATGCGAAATAGGTATAAAAGGTAGAGACTGCATTTGAAATGATGGTAACCAATCTGAATCCCATGAATATCTGGATTTGGTGCCCTGTTGTACCTCAGTTTGCACCATGGATTTGCCTAGTCATTTCAATCTTGCTTTGGGAGATCTACAGTAGGTCGCAATCAGATCCATACATTTCCCCCAAAGCCAGATTTGAGTAATACCGCTTTAAGATAATGCCATTCCAAAGTATCAAACCTTTTCTATAGCTAAGGCCGAATAGCAGGTTGGGATACGGTTTTGGGATGCCCATGATATCAAATTAAAAGTGCACCTAATGTTATCCCCTGTTTGTCTGTAAGGGAAAAAGCCCACTTGGTCTTTATGAATGAGTCTGGGAAGGAATTGGGAGATTCTATTGGCCATTAGCTTTACTAAAATGTTGATATCTTCATATAGGAGTGATATTGGATGATAATTTTTAACTTCTAGCGAATCCCAACCTTTTTGGGGGAAAATATCATATACGCCTGATTTAAATCTTGGGGCATTTGGGGACCTTCTAAATTTTGATTAAAAAGATTTGTTAGATGGGGGTGAGAATGTCTATATATTTCTTAAAATATAAGTTGGTGAATCCACCCGGGCCTGGGGCCTTTCCACCCTTCAAGCTATCAATAGTCTTCCTAACCTCTGTTTCCATAACCTTGGAGTTAAGGAGATTCCCTTTTTCCGAGTGGGCAAATCACATGAGCCAAGAAAGGCAACTCTCTGTTGCTCCTGCTGATGCTGGTGCTGACAGAATGAATATATATTCTGGAAGAAGTCCAAGAAGGTTTTTTGTATATTATTAGGGCTGGCCGTGATATCACCGGCAAGAGTTCTGATTCAAAATATTTTGGACTGAGAAATTTTGCTTTTACGTTTCTGATCGTTTTTTCAGTATGATTAGATAATAATAAATTCATCTAATCTAATTTTATCTATTTTTTAACGTCGGGGCTTGGAGAGGCTTCGTTGATTTAATCTTTCTAGATATATCAAGTACTTTCTCAAGGGCTCCTCTCTCATTTTGTTTGTCTTTTGTGTCTACAAGCTATTTTTATAAAAGAGCCCCTGATAAAGGCCTTGTGAGCCACCCATGTCCATCCCTTCTCTGATTCCTGGTTGATGTTGATCGAAAAAAATAGTTCAAGATCCTCAGCTATTTGTTCTGCAACATTTGGGTTTGATATTTTTTTTTTATTGAGTCTTAAAAGTGTATGGAGGTTTACTATTCTGGCCCATATCTACTGTAACACTAACCTGAGAATGGTCGGACCACGGGCATGTATGTATATCTGCCATATCTATAATATCTGAAAGTGATGGTATCTATTCAGGAATACGTGCCATGTACTGATGTAGAAAAGGAATATCCCCTCTCACCCTGATGTAGCAGTCTCCATGCATCTAACAATTGCAAGTCATTGAGTAACGAGTTAATCTGCTTCAATTTGTTTGAGTATTTACCACTCCAGGCCTGACCCGATCTGTCTAAATTGGGATCTAAGACCAGGTTAAGATCTCCCCCTAGCACAATCCTCCCTAGATCCACTGACTTTAGGTATTTGAGTAGATCAAAAAATGATTTATGTGATGGTGACCGGAAATGGTGATGTGGGCCGCTTGAGAGCGGAGTATGGCGGATGGAGTGGTATGATAGCAATCGATGCTCAGCAAGCAGCGGATTGATGCTGATGGTAGTCTCCCTGCCACGCCCTGCAATACCTGGAGAGTAATACCAGGGTAGGAAGAACACTGCGCCTGGGAGTCCAGGAAACAGCTTGGGGTGGTGTCACGTGTCCTGGCGTAGTAGTCCCGAGGTCAGGTGCCGGATAGGTGCCAATCAGGTACGGCGCAGAGGATGGACGGCGAGGGCTCTTTTGTGTATCGGAGAGAGCAGCCGACTAAGACCTGTACAGCGCTGTGGTTAATGGGCATGAGGCCTTGGGAGACGGACAGGCAGAAGAACTAGGACCAGTGGAGGCAGGTGCAGGGGGTGAGTGAAGATAGGGGAGACAAACGCAGCAGATCCATGTAAATTATACCGAACCTTACTGCCAGAGCAAAAATGGATAATGAAGAGGAAAAATGCCTTAATTCTAATATCGTATATATGTACAGCATGAAGTAGGAAAAGGGGTTTAATACAGAGAATGTACTACATCCAAATTCATTCATCTCATGGATTTGATTCTCTGGACTATTTTACAATCTTGTGTTTGACTCTAATTAATGGGCAAACACCCAAATATAGTCCAAAGATTTGCGCTTTATATGGGTTGGAATTCTTGATGTCCTAAATAATTGAAGGCCTTGAGAATAGCAAATGGTGTATTGTGGCCTTGAAATATATATGAAACATTTTTTTGTGGAAAATATATGACTATATAGAAGATATGTAATAAAACCCATATATAGTGAATGAGAATTAATAAAGTGGAAATTTAAAAGAGAATTATATGAATAGACTGAAAGATTCCTAACAAAATTCTGGATATGCCAAAAATGTAGAGCCTGGAAAAGATAAAGACAGAGGCTACAGCCTGGTTTATATATGTTTTCCTTGCTTCTTCCATTGGAGAATTGTGAGCTAGGTGCCTTGAAGGAATATCCTAAAAAATTTAAAGGAACCTATGGATTAGGTAACTCCCGAAAGGAGGACAAACATTTTATATTAAGTAAAAAATACCCCTTTTTTCAAGTACTGAGAAGTTGCAGCAAAAATAAATAAATTATGCCAGCAAGAGCAAAAACTAAGGATAAAAAGCCAAACCATCAAAAGTCAAGTACTTTGTTTCTACCTAAAGATAAAGGAAAACCACAGGAAATTCCCCTCCCTATCTCCCCAGATATGGAACAAAACCATAGTCATAGTATGGGGAGCTTAAATGAAAGTATCATCAGTAAGGAATCAATTATACAAGAGGAAGAAATACTTACAGTTGCAAAAATGAAGACACTGCTACAAGAGATTCAAATACATTTTATGTCTGAAATAAAAAATAAAATTTTGGACAATGCAAAGGAAATCAAAGCAGTAAATATTAGAACTTCAGAGGTAAAGACTAAATTAGAAAAAGTAATACTGGATTATAAAATACTTCAAAAACTGAATTTAGATTTTGAAGAGAAAGTTGTAACATTAAACAATAACGTTTCTAATTTAGATGATAAAGTCAGAAAAAATAACCTCCGTATTAGAGGAATTTTGGAAACCATTACAGAAGCTGGACTGGAGGAATATTTAACAAATTTGTTCTCATTCTCGGTTCCAGGTTTCTCTCAAGTAGAAAATAGGTTTGACTTCTTCTATAGGATTTCGATTCCTGCATTTATGGAAAATAAAATCTCATGGGATGTAATTGTGAGGATCCATAATTTATCAATGAAAGATGCTATAATTGAAGCAAGGCTCCAGGCTGAAGTTTTCAAGATACCTTATGAAAATATAAAAATCTTTTCGGATATTTTAGCTTCTACATTATTAAAACGAAAGGAGTTCTCAAGTATCACAGAATCTTTAAGAAGATAGAAGTTGATATATAGATGGACTACGCCAGTGGGACTGTAGATAAATAGAAATTCGAGATGGCATAAAATTTAAACCATAAAAGAAGGGGATGATTTATTAAAAAGCTGGAATATTGAGAAGGAGACGCAGCCATTTCCCACGCAAAAAACAATATTATTAGCTCTAGAATGGCAACAAAAGTACTGATTCCAGGGAGGACTAATTATAGACCTTTTTTTCTGCAATAGGCCAACGCCCGGACTGTGATCTTTTAGTGTTTTTGAAGAATCCATGATAATAGAAATTGAATAGATCCTTTCTTTTTCTGCTTCTATTCTCCCTCTCTCCTGTTCCATTTTTTTTTCCTTTGGAGGGGGGGGGGGGGGGGGGGGGGGGGGGGAGGGTGAAGGGAGGTAGGGAGGGGATAAGGGTGAAGATGCACTTTAAAGTTTTTTGCTTATGTAATAGGGTTAAAATACTCATAACACAGAAAGTAATAAGAAAAGGATAACTAATGTTAATATTTTGGAGATTGAATTACACTTTAAGAATTTGTTATGTAAGATAAACATTTGTAGTATATTGATATTAGTATGGTATTGCACATCAGTATTGCACTTTAGCACTATTTAGATGAATAATATTTGAATGGAAGTATAGTTATCTATAGGTAGTAGGGCTAATAAAATGCACATAAAGGCACATTAAAAATATTCTTAGGTAATAATGAATATACAGGGGGAATAGGAGAGAGGTGTGAGTAAATTGTAGAAGGTTTGAAACAGTTAAAGAGGTCAATAAGTTAGGGAGAAACCCTTAGATTTTAGATGTACCACTACCATCGATTAAGGCCAACCATTTCAGAACATTGGGATAAGATACACTAGTTGTAAGACAGTCAAAGGTCTGAAAGTTAGTATGAATGAGAAGGTGAATTAGAAGTCAAGAGCAAGATAGGATATAATAGAGAGGATGAGAAGGAGGATAAATATATAATTAGGACAGACAAAAAGATGTCTTTAAAGATAGTTTCCCACAATATTAATGGAATTAATTCTCAAATAAAAAGAAGGCTCGCTTTCGCAGAGTATGCTAAATTAAAAATAAATGTTATATGTCTACAAGAAACTAATTTGAAAAAAAAAGGATGTACATTTGTTAAGAAATAGGAAATACATACATAATATAAATTCTACATTTAGTAGTAAAGCTAGAGGTGTATCCATATTGTTTAGTAAAGGCCTAGTGGTGAAAGATAAGTTTCAAAAAATTGATGAGGATGGCCGATATATTATTTGGGTGGGATATATTGATAATAATTTATACACAATAGTCAATTTCTATGCGCCAAATCAAAAACAAGAGAAGTTTGTACGACAGATGTTGAAGCTAGTAAACACGTTTAAGAAAGGTAAGACGATAATTTGCGGAGATTTCAACCTTGTGTTGGATCCTTTGAAAGACAGATCATATAGACCGGAGGGTAATAAAGAGAACCATAAAATATATGGCTCAAAGAAAATAAGGTAGCTGCTGATAGACATGAATATATTTGATTCATGGAGAATAGGATTCCCCTTGAAAGAAGATTATACTTGTCTCTCAAAGAGATTTAATACTTACTCAAGAATAGATTATATTTTGGGAGATGAATCCATATTAAATAATGTGGCGGATATAAATATAGGTACAAGTGCTATATCGGATCATGCTCTGGTAATACTAATACTTAAAACAACTGAAGTCCTTGATAAACGTAGTAATTGGAAAATGGAATCAACATTGTTAAAAGATAAATTAAAAGTAGATGAGATAAAGAAACTCCTAATAGAGTATTTGGATATAAATACAAGATCAGTATCATCAGCGCCTATTCTCTGGTGTTCGATGAAGGCATATATTAGGGATATTTTTACAGCTAAGACAATAGAATTGAAAAGAGAAAGAGGTAAAACACTAAGAACCCTATATATTGACTTAGAAGTAAAACCTACACTAAATAAAAAATCACCAAACAGTGAAACTCTTAAGGAAATGGATATAATTAAACAACAAATAAAAAAGATTGAACAATACAAATTAGATCAATTAGTATGGAAGATGCAAGCGAATAAATATGAGATGGGAGATAAGACAGGTAAATATCTAGCAAATAAAATGAAAAAACAAAGAATATCCAACGCAATTTTGGAGATGAGAGGAGAGGATGGTACGGTACACCAACACCCTAAAGAAATAGGGAATATCTTTTACCAATACTATTCCAAGCTTTATATTTTGGAAACACAAAATAAGAATATTTAACCAGAAGTAAGTGAAATAAAGGAATTCTTAAGTGGTATTAATCTCCCCAGAATCTCAGAGACAGAATTGGATACTTTAAATAAAAATATAACTGAAAAGGAGGTAGAGGAAGTGATAGAGGGCTGTCAAAATAATAAGGCACCGGGTATAGACAGGTTAGCTAAAAAATTGTATCAAACATTTTTAGATATAGTGAAAGTCCCCCTAGTTAAGATGTTTAATGAAATTAAAAATAGTGGGAACATACTCGCTGAACTAACAGAAGCTAAAATTATAAATATATTAAAAGAGGGTAAGGATTCGGCTGATAAGAAGAGTTATAGGCCTATTTCTCTAATAATTTTTGACTTGAAAGTATATTCCAAAATTTTAGCAAATAGGCTTGAACTGAAAATTATTAGATTTATTCACCCAGATCAAGTAGGGTTTGTTAGGTCCCGTCAGGGATGTGATAACATCAGGAGTCTAATAAATATTTTTGCATTTAGTGCTAAAAAAGGAGTTCCCATGCTGGCTCTGTCATTAGATGCTGAAAACGCACTTGACAGGGTCAGTTGGGACTTCCTTCAAATAGTACTTCAGAAATATGGACTGGGAGATTTTGCTAGTAAAGCGATAAAAGCTCCTTATAGTAATCTGAGAGCAAAAATTGTGGGTATCAATTTTGAGTCAAACTTTTTTTGTATTACAAATGGAACAAGGCAGGGATGTCCCCTGTCTCCATTACTCTTTATTCTTTTTTTAGAACCACTGATTGAAAAAATAAGAATGATGAAAGATATTAAAGCGGTCAAAATCGGGGTTAGGGAATATAAAGCAACTATATATGCGGATGATATGATTGTTATCCACACAGATCAGAGAAAAAACATTACTTAATCTGTATAAACTATTTCGTACGTATGGTATTAACTACATGAATGACTTCTATGAAGGAGGAGTGCTGCTTAGTTGATCAAAAATCTGTGACAAGTATAAATTAAATAAAAATCTGTGGTTGCAGTTTATGTCTATTCAGAGCTCCCTAAAACAAAGTGGTTTAAAAAAAAAAAACGAAACCTTTATCTACATTCGAACTAATGATATATAATTAGAACAATACCCATAGAATACTGAGATGTTATAGGATTCTCAATTTAAATGCACAGAGTGGTAAAACTGCAGGCATGTTAGAGTGGGAAAAAAATGGAGATTTAATATTTCTGGTGAAGAATGGCAGAATACCATTAAAATGGTTAGAATATCTGCTAGATCCTCAGCCGATTATGAATTATATTTAAAAATTATTAACATGTGGCACTATACACCAGAATCTATTAATACATTTGTAAAGAAGGATGTCATACTATGTGGAAAGAATGTGGGCTAAGGGCTGATACCATACATGTCTGGTGGGAATGCACCAAATTGAGATCTTTTTGGAGGAAATGTATTGTCTGGTTAACAGATGTATTTAAAGAGGAAATCGTCTATAAATTGGAAACTATAATACTACATTTACATCTTAAGAAATTATTTCTGAAGTTTTACCTTTTCTTATCGCATATTTTATTGGTAACTAAGGGATTGATTTGTAAATCATGGAAAGTATATACAATGCCATCAGTTCCAGAAATTATTAGATATACCAGCAGAAATAGAGAATTTGACCAATTAAATCAAATGTATTCAGTCAAAATGAAGGGTTTGTCAACCCAATGGTATATATGGGACAGGCATATGGAGAGGAAAAAAGGAAGAAATTATGATGTAAAGAAATAAGAAAAGATTGTAGTAAACAAAGCCGTATGCTTAAGTGATCTGTCATTTGTATAAAATTAGGATTGCCTTCTAGGTAATAAGGCTCATGTCCTCTCCTTTAAAATAAGTTATTTATAATTAACTCATCTTGTTGTGATGTTTTGGGTGTTGGTTTGGAAGATTGTGTTTTCTTTTTTTTTATGTGTTGCTTATGTTCATGTTTTGTACTGAAAAAAAAATGATTATAAAAAAATTAAAAATAAATGATTTATGTGGGGTAGTAGTTTGGGAGTAAAATGATACCAAAGATAATTTTGTACCCATAAGTCTACCTATAAAAACCACAAAATTGCCCCTTGAGTCTATTTTCTTGTGCTCAATGATAAATGGAAAAGTTTTATGTAATAAAATAGCGACTCCTGCCTTCTTGGTAGATTGGGTTGTAGGTACAAAAAACGGGGTAAGTTTTATGCAAAAAGTTGTGGAGTTTATTATGCGCGAAATGTGTTTCCTGTAGGAAAATCACATCCGAATGTAAGGGTTTATTGAACAAAAAAGCCTTGCGCCTCTTAAACTGGCAGTTACAACCCCCTAACATTATGTGAAACAAAAACAAAAGAGGTGTCTGTCATGGTACCTCTGTAGGTATGAAGATGCTCTGCCAATCCCAGTCAAAATATCTATCACCCCATGTTGCCATAAGGATTTGAGATCTGACGGCACGTGGAGCTGGCCCTGAAGGCGGCAGAAGGATTTCATCATGAAGCCTGGAATCTGGAACGGAAATAAACAGGGGGAAAAAAACATAACCAACATAACCATAACCTGGTAACATATACACTCTGACTCTTCCTCAACCAGGTACTTAAGGCACTTTTGTGCCAGGGGAGGAAAATTAGAATTCCCATTTTCCTACAAATAGTCCATAGTCCAATGTGGTCAATCAAGTTTGGCTCTCTGCCGATGAGCCTAGAGTCGAAGTTGCTGGCTCTAAATTTTGATCCAGCCATCTACACTGACGTTTGGTCTGTTGGGCCTCTGTCCCTTATCTCGCTTGCCTTTGAGGCAGACTTGTTCCTTACGGGATTGCTAGAGTGTCTTCTCTACAAGATTCAAGTTTTTGAGACTTGAAAGACACTCCTCTCAAGAGTGGACTATATGAGTAGTCGCACCCACTTGGAACGATAGGCTAAAGGGGAACCCCCACCTTTACTTAATATCATTTTTAATCAAAATTGATAAAGCCGGTTTCAATTCTTTGCGTTTTATTAGCCAGCAATAGACTGCGATTTTCATGACCCCTGATGTAAAAATCAAGCTATGATATATTTTGGTTGCTCTGTCGAAGGCGGACCACCCAGGGCCATATGTGCCTTTTCAATGTCCCAAGAGTCTGAGGGTGGTTTGGGAGCAAATTATGAATAGTCGCATGCAGATATAGTTTCAGATTCACCACTGATTTTGGAATCCTTCTGAATCTTACATTATGTGGTCTGGACCTGTTTTCCAGGTCCTCGAGTTTATTTTCCAACGCAGCTATATGGGTAAAATTCTGAGTCATATCCACTCAATCTTTCTGTTGGATATCCACAATCTTATCGGTTACTGTTTCCAATAAATGGGGGTGGTGCCCAGGATCTTCGAGATCCTGCCTAATTTCTTTAACAGTCTTGTCAAAGTGGGATTGAAGCAGTTTGTTAAAATCTGTTAAAGATATGTCTGACAATTTAGCAGGATGGTTGGAAGGTGAAGTATCCTCCTCTAATTCTGAGCCTTCCAAGGAGCCCATTATTGAAGTAGGTGGCGAGGCTTGAGCTTGTTGTTGTGCCTTAAATTAGTTATGAGCAGATAGGCTTTGACTAGAGGGAACCCCCACACGTAGAAAAGCTCTATAATATTATAACAACGTTTTTGAGACTTTACATCTGTATCATATATATCTAATATTGCTGTTTTTTTAGCTGGATTTTATAATGGGTAAATCAAGAAGGCATTTGCCTTCCAGGAATATATGTTAAAAGGATACAATTTTTTTTTTTACTTATGGTATGGCGTATTTTTTCGTCTTTTTCTCCTTCTTCTCTCCAGTCCCTTCCTAATTTTCACTGGAGAGGAGGGGAAGTGAGGAGAGAACTGAAGAAAGGTCGAACATTTTCCTTCACAAGCAATTGTCTCATTTCCCCCATCCTCTCCCTCCCCTGTGTCTCGTACCTAGATTCAACCCTGCCAGCAGCGCCGCACTCACATCCTCTGCAGCTCCCGTCCTCCGGACGGAACAATTTTCTGGATCAAGCCGCGCATTGCACATGCACATCCCGCCTGCGCGATGCGCGGCTTGATCCGGAAAGTAGTTCTGGACGGAGAACGGGAGCGGCAGAAGAGAAGAGGGTGAGTGCGGCGCTGCTGGCAGGGTTGCATCCAGGCTCCGCTCATTGAGCCTCAGCTACTGGCAGGATTATGAGATTCTATTTGTTGTCCTCTAACTATCTGTATTTTTATATGAGATATTTTGCTGGGTAATGTATATGACTGCCTTTAATAATCAAAACATTTTTTTTAATGATTTCAAGAGAATCTATTGTATTGAGACTTAAGGGTTAAATAATAAACTACTTACCTGTACATAAGACTACTGATTGAAATAATCGTCTGCTGTGATCTTAAAAGTTAAGATATACCAAGGTTTAAATGTACTATTATTGAAAAGTAAATATACCACCAAGGTTATTGGAGAATAAGTATAAAGAACTAGACTTCAATAAGATAAGGAAATAAAAGGTATTTAATTAACCTTTATTTGTCACCTTTTGGATTTTCTGCAATGAAAAATATCAAGTATTATAAGGCTCTACTTGTAATATCAATAAGGACAGCGAATTCCTGTTAAAAATAAGAAATTAGGTGGTAAATAACAGTTGTTTGGTTTTAATAAAATATTTAATTATATATTATAATCTTATGCTTAATAAAATGTAGATATTTAAAGAGTAAATTATTCTAATCCTTAAAGATATTATTTTGAATGTCTGAATAATTTCAGTCATTATATTGCTACTAGCGACTTGCCCGTCACAAAATGACGGCATGATGTTTTTTTCCCCCAAAATTCCCTCTCCATCCCCTGTTTCTCTTTGCCCCCTTTCCCTTCCCTGTCTCCCTTTGCCCCATCTCTCCCTCCCCTGTCTGTCTTCCCCCCTCTCACTCCCCTGTGTCTCTCCCCCCTCTACTTCCCCTGTGTCTCTCCCCCCTCTACTTCCCCTGTGTCTATTTCCCCTCTCCCTTCTTTGTGTCTCTTTGCCCTCCTCTTCCCCCTTTGTCTCTTCCCCCTTCGCCCCCTGCCTCTCCTGTTTCTTCTCCCCTCTCCCGTGTTTTTTTCTTACTCCTCCTTCCCCTGTGTCTTCCCTCTCTTCCCTCTTCTGTGTCTTCCCTCTCCTTCTCCTGTGTCTTCCCCTTCCCTCCCCTGTGTCTTCACCCGTCTCCCTCCCCTGTGTCCTCTCTCCCCTGTCCCTCCCCTGTGTCTTCACCCCTGCTCTCCCTCCCCTGTGTCTCTCCCCCTCTCCCTCCTCTGTGTCTCTTCCCCCTCCTATGTGTCTCTTCCCCCTCCTCTCCCTCTGGCCCCACACTGCCCCCGGTAGTCATCATAGTGGCTTAAATGTCTAAGTCATCAGTGGGGCAGGGAGAGCACCTCTCCTGTACCTCCTTTCCCCCTTTCCCTCCCCTTTGTCTCCTTTCCCCATCTCCCTCCTCTGTGTCTCCTTTCCCCATCTCCCTCCCCTGTGTCTCCTTTCCCCCGTCTCTCTTTGCCCCACGTGTCTCCTTCCCCCTCTCCCTCCGATGTGTCTCCGTTCCCCCTCCTCTCCCTCCCTTGTCTCCTTTCCCCACTCCTCTCCCTCCCTTGTCGCAGGGAAGACAGGTAGTTCAGCGCTGCTGGCAAGAACCAGGTAAGGGCCTCGGCTGGGGGTGATGCGAGCCCTGTGGGCCTCGCAATGAGCGCCCCCACAGCACTCATTGCAGCTGGGGGTGCTGCAGCTTTCGTGCGGACCCAGCGATAAGTGCTCATCGTGAGGGCCGCAGTTGCCGGCGGCAACTGCGTCCCTCGCTTTGCAAGACCCGCAACAGGACGACAACTCGCAGTACAAAAACTATATTGGTGATTTCTCCCAGAAATATTTATTCCAGGTTTGGATTAGCCTGGCCCAGCCCTATGTATAATGCACTCTGCATACAGTGCCTTACAAAAGTATTCACCCCCTTGGCATTTTTCATGTTTTGTTGCCTCACAACCTGGAATGAACATGGATTGTTTGAGGATTTGCATCATTTTATTTACAGAACATGAAGCAAACAACAAATAGGACAAAATAACAGAAAAAGTCAATGTGTATAACTATTCACCCCCCTAAAGTCAATACTTTGTAGAGTCACCTTTTGGGGCAATCACAGCTCCAAGTCGCTTTGGATAAGTCTCTATGAGCTTGCCACATCTTACCACTGGGATTTTGTTCCCATTCCTCCGTGCAAAACCGCTCCAGCTCCTTCAAGTTGGATGGTTTGCACTTGTGAACAGCAATCTTTAAGTCTGACCACAGATTTTCTCTTGGATTGAGGTCTGGGCTGTGACTAGGCCATTCCAACACATTTACATGTTTCCCCTTAAACCCCTCAAGTGTTACTTTAGCTGTGTGTTTGGGGTCATTGTCCTGCTGGAAGGTGAACCTCCGTCCTAGCCTCAAATCACGCACAGAGTGGTACACGTTTTGCTCAGAATATCCCTGTATTTAGCACCATCCATCTTTCCCTCAACTCTGATCTCTTTATTTGATCTTCTTCTTTTAAATCCCTATAATTTTTTTTCTGTTATCACTCCAACGTTTGCATGAAAGGTTTCCTTGGAAGTCCCAGTTTTCGTGAATAGATGTCTTGGCTTTTCCATTCTGTTATAATCTTCAATCTCTTTACATCACTTATTATATATAAGGTGTCCTTGTCTCTTCTTGCCCCTCTGGAATTGTGATCTCAGTTGGATAAAGCTTTTCCTATCTCCACTACCTTTCAATTTCCTTCTTTTCTAGGTTAAATTCAGCAGCCAGTTTGTCTTCTTAGTTTTCTTTCTTTAGGATATATTCTTTGTTGCTGTTTTCTGGACAATGTCACCAAGTGTCACCAGGTATATCATAATGTGAGTAGCTACTAAATCAGAAACATGGTGTTCCATAACTAGTCTGTAATACTCACGTCATAGAGAGTGTCCAAAGTCATGTTACCCACCCTGCCTAATATCACACATTAGAAATACTGTCATCCTCTTCTATCTCTACTCTAAATACTCTCTGCTGAGGAAAAAGCAGAATCCATTGTTCAAGTCTTTACCCCGGTTCCAACTCAACATCAGGAGTATCACTGAGAATGAAAGTATCTAGACTCTAAATACTCTCTGTTGAGGTGCAAGTCGTTTGCGGGTAGCTTTAAGAGGCCACTTTTATAGCCGTAAGTCTTGCAGTCTCCGTTACGGGCTACGGTTTTATACGTTGGGGGAATTTCATAGGGCTGTAAGTTTCATGTGCAAGGCATCATAACATCTTTACATCCATTTCAGTCGTTGTACAGGACCCCCAGCCCTATTAAATTCCCCCAACATGTAAACCCGTAGTCCTCAACGGAGCCCGCAAGGCTTACAGTTATTAAAATGGCCTCTTAAAGCTACCTGCAAATGATCTGGGTTACAGGCGGAAAAACCCTACGGGATGTCAAAATCTGAACTCCGTTGCAGCAAATCCTTTGATCAGTCAAGCCCGTAACTGTTACATTCGAAAATCGCTATTAAGTTGCTACAAGTTCCCAAAGACGCCATGATGTTTAAGCCCGTAACCTGAAAATGGAGACAGAAATATTACGGGCTCCAAATATGACCCACAAAGGGTTTACAGACAAGTTCTCAAAGACAACACACCAGTGGACATTAAAATATGTGTGTAAGCATGGAAAGGCATTACAATTACTTGCACAGTAATCCCCCAAAGAAGAAATAGGCATTTAAAAAATATTTTATTTCATTTCATATGTTTGAATGGTCATGCAAATGCCAATATGAAAAGCCATGCTGCAAGATGCATAAAGCAATTAGACATGCTACCTGATTTAATAGCAGCACAAAAACATGAAACTGATGCCTTATTAACCCTTTCTCACTCACAGAGGCTCTAATGTGGACCCTGGGATATATATATGATTACATATACATCTCGCTCATCACATCTACATTGGGAACACATAGTGGCCAAATTAATCTAAGCCATCAGGAGGGGCCACAAACATACATGGAGGCTGTGCAGAGGCACATGGAGTAACAGCCAACTCACCTACATCAGGGCTATAATCTCCGCTATGCACATCCAGTAAAGTCCCACGCCATTGCCCGTGGCCGTGTGCCAAGATGTCTAGCCATTTCCATTTAAATAAGTGTTTTGCTATCAATCAATTCACATCATCACCTGTTATATTGTTATCGGCCCTTCAGGGGAATGTTGATACTCCACAGTATTACAAATTGGACCTGTCAGGTGTATTAACCCTATATTATCATATATGATATGTATCGTATTATGATATCTTATGATATTATTATTATTTTTATTATACTAGCTACTTGCCCGTAAAAAATGACGGGAATAACATTTTAAGGCTGGGAATACTGTACCTTCGACGCTCATCGCGAGCCTCTCCGTCCGTCTACTGTACAATTGTAAGTCTAGCAATGTTGTTTGCCCCACAATGTGAAGCTATGGGCCCTCTGAGCACCTCCGACGCTTATGGCGTGGTTCTCAATGAGCGCCTTTGGCGCTCATTGCAAGCCTGTCCCCCTGTGTATTTTATAGGCATTGGCTTGAGTGTTACTGCCTTGTGTTAAATGTTAGTGGC
Source organism: Discoglossus pictus (assembly GCA_027410445.1). NCBI lineage: Eukaryota > Metazoa > Chordata > Amphibia > Anura > Alytidae > Discoglossus > Discoglossus pictus. The sequence continues at coordinate 117,814 of JAPZIH010000831.1, read as the reverse complement.
TTGGATTAGGTGTTACTGCCTTTTGGTAAGTGTTACTGCTTAGTGCTATTTTTTACATCCTTCGGGCTAGTTTTACGTCGTTTTGCGTTTTTTCGACAGCCATTTTTTTATTGCTTAGGCGATTTTCTTTTTTTTTTCTTTTTTTTTTTTTTACTTTATATTCTTTTTTTTTTTTCTTTACAAAGAAGATACATATAGCAGAAATACAAATATACAAGATCAAAATTTCCAATAAGACTAGAAAATTAGCAAATCTACCAAGGACAACAAAACATAAAACATAAGAAACACAAGACAAAAAACTAAAACAACAAAAGCATATACAGCGTCAAATGTCTTCTGGATTCCCCATACTATTACTTCCAGTATACGCGTCTCATGGCGTCCATTTTTGCCACATTTTTTTACTGTATCCTTCATTGAGTAATAACTGCCCAATCTCCATATCTCTATGGAGGGATATAGTTGTTCTAATCGTGGGCGATGATGGTATTTGGTCCGATTTCCATTTAAGAGCTAAAAACCACTTAATAGTAAGAAATATGAATCATTAAACCTTTATATTTATTTTCAATTTTTTCTGTCAAAATTTTAAAATGGAGTTCTCGAAGGGAACTACATACTATACATTTTTCTGATATCTTACAGGCCTCCAACCAGATCTGCTCATTCCATATTGTGTCTAATTCCTTTTCCCAATTTAGCCATCCCAAAGGTTTCCCCTTTCCTCTTTCCTTCTCTAGAATCTTATTGCAAAACCTAATCGAAAATGTCATAAGCGGTTTGGCAATTTCTATTTCGAACTTAATTGGAGGACCTCTAGGTAACCGGCTGTATTCTGACTTCATAATAGACGCAGAAAGGGAATTGTACTGTAGCCAATAAGCCGCTGGAACCCCCTCCAAATAATTTAATCTGCTCTGAAGACCATAAGTCTCCCAGGGTATATATATTCCATTGTTCCCATTTCACCTTGGATTGAATATTGAGAATTTCACTTAGCATAAATAATGGGGTTACCTTTGACGGAAAGGGTAAAATATTCCATCTTAAATGTATTCTGTGCCACGATACCCCACAATTTGTGATTATTGGTGGGAATCTTGTAAGTTCACTTTCTGAAGGTTTACTTTTCCATATAAACAGTTCTAACTTAATCGTTTTTATCATTTCTCTGTCTATGTCTATACAGTTTGCAGGGTTTTCATTTTCCCAGTATCTGAGGGAGTGGTTCAGTTCAATCGCCTCTATATAATCCATTAGACAGGGGTATGCCATCCCTCCCTCATCTATTTTCCTTTTCATCCATTTTTCGTTAACTCAATTTTTTTACCTTGATTAATGAACCTATTTAACAATCTTTGAAGTCTTCTGACCTCACCCTTAGGAGTCCTTAAGGGGATACATCTAAAAATATATAACATTTTTGGCACTAAAACTGCTTTCACCAAGGCGATGTGGGATGACCAGGCTAACATAATATTGTTCCAACCCCCCAAAGTATTATAAATGTGCACATATATTTTTCTTAAATTATTTCGGAGAGATTTTGATATGTTGGGGGAAAGCCAGATTCCCAAATCGGAGAGAGCGTTACTCTTCCAATTGAACTGAAAAGTTTTTTCCAATTTCAATGCCCTATCCACTGTTACATTAAATCTTATTATTTCTGTTTTATGCCCATTCAATTTGTAATAGGATAACTCTCCGAAGATGTTAATATTTACTAAAAGTTTTTTCAATGAACTCTCAGGCTCCGTCACTGTGAGTATAACGCCGTCAGCAAACATTGTTAACTTACACTCTAAATTGCCCACAGGAATCCCCTTAATGTCACTATCCTCCCTTAAAAAACATGCTAAAGTTTCAATGCAAAGATTAAAGATCAGGGGAGACAGAGGGCATCCCTGTTCTACCCCATTCTTCAATGTAAAGGGTTCTGAGCAAAAGCCGTTACCCACAACATGCGCCGAAGAATTTGAATATAATGCCAAAATTCCTTGAATACAAGGCCTTCCTATATCATAAGCAGCCAGAGCCATCTCAATACGCGACAGCAACAGCTGGGATACCTTTTTTTTTTACCCAAGAGAATAGATCTATCAATTTGCGTATATTATCGGGGCCCTTTCTCTTTTTAACGAAACCAGTTTGATATAACCCAATCAGGGATCGCATCGGAAGTTCTAACCTCTTAGCATAGATACTAGCATAGATCTTAATTAGTGATGTCGCAAACATAAAATTTTCGGTTCGCGAACCGCCACCGCAACTTGCCGCAAATGTTCGCGAACAGGCGAATCCGGCGAACCGCCATAGACTTCAATGGGCAGGCGGGATTTAAAACTAGAGATGTCGCGAACAGTTCCCTGTGGGTTTTAAAATCCGCCTGCCCATTGAAGTCTATGGCGGTTCGCCGGATTCGCCGGTTCGCGAACATTTGCGGCAAGTCACGGTCGCGGTTCGCGAACCGAAAATGTTATGTTCACAACATCACTAATCTAAATGTCAATATTTAGCAATGAAATCGGACGTTAATTAGAACATACCGTCACATCCTTGCCTTCCTTCGGAATTGTGATTAAAGTTGCTTCCAACATCTCTCTGGGTGCTACCCCTTTAGATCTGATTTCATTAAATAGGGAACATAAATGATCTAATAGGTGCGACTTAAAGACCTTGTAATATAATGCTGGATATCCATCCGATCCTACCGCTTTACCTATTTTTAAATTTGAAATTGCATTATTAATTTCCTCCTTTGTGATCTCTTTATCCAATTCCTTTCTCTGAAATTTCGTGATCTTTGGGAGTTTTATTTTGCTTAGAAAATCTCCAATCTGTTCGTTATTGGGCTTAATAAAGTCTGCATTACCTTCGATGTGATATAAAGAGCCATAATATTTACTAAACACTTGACCGATCTCTCTAGGTAAAAATGTAAAATTGCCCTTTGCATCAGCTAGTTTATTTATCCTTTTCTGTTTAGATTTCTGCTTATATCTATCGGCTAGATGGCCCATGGGTTGTGTTCCTATATGATAAGATTCTTGCTGTAAAACGTTTGCTATCTCGATTGTGTAGGTGCATTCCTCCACTTTTGCTCTTCCTTATCGCTCTATCTTTAAATAGCCCTCACATAAAAGCTTTCTTTGTTAACCAAAGGGTACAGTCTGACTCCACTGAACCCTTATTTATTCGAAAGAACTCAATCAATTCCTCCTCGATCTCATTTTTATCTTTTAACTTAGTTAGTACTAAAAATACAAGGGTCTATTTTATCCCTAACATTTGCACGTCTTTTAGGTTTACCATTAAGGGTTAATTTTATATAGCCATGATCTGACCACAATATTGGACCTATATCCACCGCAGATGTAACACTCATTGAAGAGTGATCTAAGAGAGAATTGTCTAATCTAGAATAACTTTTATGCCGATAGGAATAGAATGTAAAGTTAGCCTCCTCTGGGTGGAGAACCCTCCATGCGTCAAAAAGATTAAACTTCTCGAGTGTTTCATTAAAAATTCCCGATCTTTTTATTGTTTCTTTATCTGGCATAGAGTCGTCTTGAGCATGTCTATCTAATCGTGAATCGGGATACATATTGAAATCCCTGCAGATTATCAGATGCCCACTTTTTATTTTATTGATATATTGCAACCTTTTATTCAAGAAGCGATTTTGTCCCATATTTGGGGCATATAAGTTTACAATGGTATATGCAATATCGTTTATCTTCCCAATCCAGATTACATATCTGCCTGTTATGTCTATTTCAAAATGTTCTTCTTTTATCTCATTTTTGTTATGAAAAAATATAGAGACCCCTCTAGCTTTGCTACTATAACATGAGTTAATGCTTTTACTAAATATCTGGTCTATAAATCTAGGAACTCTCCCTGTATGCCAATGGGTCTCTTGGATGCAGACAATGTCTGCATCCTCCTTTTTTAGCATCCTAGAGATCATGTTTCTTTTATCCATTGTGTTTAAGCTTTGCACATTAATAGATAAAACCGTCATGGGGCTATTAACTTTTCGTGAAGGACTAGTCGTATTACAATTAGAGGTCCCCATCCTACCTGTTTAGTACACTTACCAGTAATACAGGAAAATCCAGATGTTTGACGCTGTGCCATTTACAACAAAAACAAAAAACGAACAATAACACCCCCCTCAATATCCCATAAAAGTCTCCCAACAGTATATTCGACATACTACTGTCCTACAACTGATATTGAATCTGACCTGGTGGGAGAAACCAGGTACAAATTCTCGAGAGCGGGCTTCACTCCTCCATACTCCAATATACGCTTATATGTCACTATCTGAACACTTACATATTCTCCCTTTCCACTTTCTATTTCTTTCCCCTTCCCTTTTCTTCCCTTTCTTCCTTTTTTTTTCTCCCTATTTTTTTTTTCTTTTCTTTTTTTCTTTCCCAGACACTCATGACCGGGGTATGTAACCCTAACACTACCCTGACTCAGTCACTCACGCCCAGGGAATGTAACCCTAACACTGCACTGGCTCAGTCACTCATGCCCGGGGTATGTAACCTCAACACTGCCCTGACTCAGACACTCATGCCCGGGGAATGTATCCCCAACACTGCCCTGACTCAGACACTCATGCCCAGGAATGTAACCCCGACACTGCCCTGACTCAGTCACTCATGCCCGGGGAATGTAACCCCAACACTGCCCTGACTCTGTCACTCATGCCCGGGGTATGTAACCCTAACACTGCCCTGGCTCAGTCACTCATGCCCAGGGAATGTAACCCTGACACTGCCCTGGCTCAGTCACACATGCCCGGGGTATGTAACGTCAACACTGCCCTGACTCAGTCTCTCATGCCCAGGGAATGTAACGCCAACACTGTGCCTGTAAGCATTTTGTGGCATCATAACCTGGCTCCTGGCATTTGTTGAGCCCTGTAAATCTTAATTTGTATTTAAAGTACATGACTTATATATGAGTATTTTCTGGTTGCTTGAGGGTTTGGATTGCTGTAATCATGTCAATAAGAGTGATCTTTTACTTTACTATCACTCTGTTCCTTTTGATAGGATTGAGTTGTGAATTAGGGTGGGAGTAATTATACAGTAATGGCTTTTATTCAAAAATGACGGCAATAAAAAGTTAAGCCTGGCAATACTGGTTGCCACACAATGGGAGCCTCCCCCTCTACTTTACTGGCCTCGTGATGAGCGTCTTTGGCGCTCATCATTGGCCTCGCAATAAGAGCCTTTGGCGTTCATCACGGCCATTGCAATGAGGGCCTTTGGCGCTCATTGTGAGTTTCTAACCTCTACCTCTCCCACCCTTGGCTTTATTAATTTAGCGATGAGCACCTTTGGCGGCGCTCATCAAGGGCCTGGCAATGAGCGCCTTTGGCGCTTATTGCGAGTCTCTCCCCCTGTAAGCTTCCTCCCTTGTGTCTCATCCCCCCCCCTTTTGTCTCCTTCTCCCCCTGTGTTTTCAACCCCCTTCACTCCTATGGGTCTCTTTCCCCCTCCCCTGTGTATCTTTCCCCTTCCCCCCCTCTGTCTCTTCTCCCCTCCCTCGTGTCTCTTCACCCCCATTTCCCTCCCCTGTGTATCTTCCCCCCTCCTCTCCCTCCGGTCTATTCCCCCTTCCTCTCACTCCCCTGTGTCTCTTTCCCTCTTGTGTCTCTTTCCCAGCTCTCCCTCTCCTGTGTCTGTTCCCCCTCCCCTGTGTCTCTTTCCACCTCCCCTGTCTCTTCCCCCTCCTCTCACTCGCCTGTCTCTTCCCCCTCCTCTCGCACCCGTCTCTTTCCCCCTCCTCTCACTTCCCTGTGTCTCTTCCCCCCTCCTCTCCCTCCACGTGTCACTTTCCCCCCAGTCTCTGTTCCCCCTCTCCCTCCCCTGTGTCTCTTTCCCGCTCCCCTGTGTCTCTTCCTCCATCCCTCCCCTTTGTCTCCTTCTACATGTGACTTTTACGGGTGTGAAAATATTTGTGGGCTTGAGGAACTGTAGCAATTGAATAGCGATTTTGTGATTATAACTGTTGCGAGCTTGAAAGATCAAAGGCTTAGATGGATTGGAAGTTACTATTTTTACAACCGCAGGGATTTTCAGCCTGTAACCCGTAGATCATTTGCAGCTCGCAAAAAGATGCCAATTGAACAGCAATATAGTTTACGGGCTCCTGTAAACAACGACAGCTCAATTGAATCAAGACCATAGTATACCATAAAAGTGCACTATTTTTACTAAATAGTAACTCCTTCAGATATTCTAAATATCTTCAGTCATTTAACCACAGATTCTGTTCTTTGTTCCCACCAAGTACTCAGTCTCTATCTCCACCAGCCTGGTGGCATCACGTACTAATTCCATATGAAAGAACATTAATTTCTAATTCCCTACAGGTGGATATTTCATTTTAGTTTTCCCATGAACCTTTTTCCACCCATTAAGAAATAGATCTCCATTGACCCTTTATCCATTTCATTTTGCAATGTATGATTCCTTTCTTTGTTATGTGCTTATAACGTTTTCCCAATTAATTGTTTTCACCCAGGGAGAAATAGATCTCCATTGACCCTTTTCCTTTTGTCCTGTGTGATTCTTGTATTTGTTATGTGCACACATTGAAATGTTGTTTACACAGCATGGAAGGGTGAATGACTCTGATGCTTTGAGAGAGCAAGCTAATGTCGGACGTCGACATCTGACATCAGCACCAGATTTGCCCTATCGAGTTTCTCCGCCCACCAGCGCTATCTCAAAGGGAGCATCGGCAAAAGGAAAAGGGTCAATGGAGATCTGTTTCTCCTAGTGTGGAAAAAGTTAATGGGGAAAACTAAGATTACATATCCCCCTAGGGATCTGTGTGCACTCCATGTTTAGTTGTGTGCGCTCATCTCAGGGTACTTGTGCTTGCGCACAGCTTAGAGGGAACAGTAAATGAGGGGGATGTATGATTAAATCAATAAATATCCCAGTCAATTCTTATTCAATTATAAAATAACTTTATTGACATTTATCAGTCTTTCCGTACCTAAAAGCATAGTTTTTTTTTATTTTCAAGCCCTTTAAACTCATTGCTTTGTTTGATGCAACAAATGTACATAGAAAATAGGAAAATTAATGGAAGGGGCTATTAAGGTTAAAAAATATATAAAGATTTTATAAAAAATATAGAAAGCTTAGTTTACAGGTCCACAAATGTATTATGAGTGCTCAGCATGATGGTGTAGAGCAAAGTCTATACGTTCTGGATCCCTTAAATCGAAAGGTTATTAGTAACAAAGCAAAAACCAGCAATGCACAGTCCAGTATCATATCATGTATTGTAATAATACAAGCCGAAACATTAGTACAACTTACTGCTCTATTAACATGATTTACAACTCAGATATCCATAGATCTTTATGAGCTTGCTAATGTTTTTAATTACTTACATTTATATGATTGAAGTACAATTGCATGATGTGTCATGTTGATGTGTAATGGCAGACTCATATTAAACCCTTACCCACATTCCATACATACAACTGGTCTTTATCTTGTGTGAGTTTCTTGTGTCATTTCAAATCTTACTGAAACATTTTCTCATGTGAATTTCAGATCATGCAAATGGTGTTTATCCTGTGTGAGTTCTCATGTGTCGCTTGAGATGTGAGGCGTGAATGAAACATTTCCCACATTCAGAACATGGAAAAGGCTTTTCTCCTGTATGAGTCATCTTATGTTTATTAAGAGCTAAGAGATGACGGAAACATTTCCCACATTCAGAACATGGAAAAGGCTTTTCTCCTGTATGAGTCATCTTATGTTTATTAAGATCTGAGACCCGACTGAAACATTTACCACATTCAGAACATGGAAAAGGCTTTTCTCCTGTATGAGTCCTCTTATGGCTATTAAGATCTGAGAGCTGACTGAAACATTTCCCACATTCAGAACATGGAAAAGGCTTTTCTCCTGTATGAGTCCTCTTATGTGTATTAAGGTGTGAGACCTGACTGAAACATCTCCCACATTCAGAACATGGAAAAGGCTTTTCTCCTGTATGAGTCCTCTTATGTCTATTAAGGTGTGAGACCCGACTGAAATATTTTCCACATTCAGAACATGGAAAAGGTTTTTCTCCTGTATGAGTCCTCTTATGGCTATTAAGATCTGAGAGCTGACTGAAACATTTCCCACATTCAGAACATGGAAAAGGCTTTTCTCCTGTATGAGTCCTCTTATGTGTATTAAGGTATGAGTCCTGACTGAAACATTTCCCACATTCAGAACATGGAAAAGGCTTTTCTCCTGTATGAGTCCTCTTATGTGTATTAAGGTGTGAGAGCTGACTGAAACATTTCCCACATTCAGAACATGGAAAAGGCTTTTCTCCTGTATGAGTCCTCTTATGGCTATTAAGAGCTGAGAGATGACTGAAACATTTCTCACATTCAGAACATGGAAAAGGTTTTTCTCCTGTTTGAGTCCTCTTATGTCTATTAAGAGTTGAGGCCTGAATGAAACATTTCCCACATTTAGAACACGGAAAAGGTTTTTCTCCTGTATGAGTAATCTTATGGATATTAAGATTTGAAGCCTGAATGAAACATTTCCCACATTCAGAACATGGAAAAGGTTTTTCTCCTGTATGAGTCATCTTATGGATATTAAGAACTGAGAGCTTACTGAAACATTTGCCACATTCAGAACATGGAAATGTTTTTTCTACTGTGTTACAAATGTGGTCTTCTCCAATGTTACTCCAGATCTCGGATCCATCTGTTAAAAAAAAAAAAAAAGCACCAGGAGTAAATTCTGACAGCTTTAAAATAATTCTATATGGAAATAATTAATTAGTATATACCTATTATAGTAATTATAATCAATTAAACTGCACTGAAACCAATTTGCAGTTAATAAAAGGTCAAAACTTATTTAGCTTAGTCTATTCATTTAGTGTAAGTTATTTAACTCCTTATGAACACACAGCATGTTTTGTAATCATATGAAAATGAAGCAAACTATGTCTGACTGTATATAGAGTGCAGTGTGATCCGGTGCATACCAATTATCATCAATTATGATCATTTGTTTAACTAAATCTGATCGTCTGCAAAGTGTTATTTAAAAGAAAAAACAAATACTGTATAAACACAAACTTTACATATTGCAACTTCTACATGCAATTATTGCTTGCTGCAGGCTGTCATTTTTTTATGCCTGTTACAGGGTGGGTGTTTCTGTAAACTAACAATCTGCCCATTAGCTCTGCGGAGAGCACCGACTGTAGTTACTGACACTTTCCCACTGTGCAGATACAAACTTCCTGTGTGTGCAAAGTCTTCTATCAGGAATTGTGCTAATAAAAATAAAATGGCAGATTGGGGTCATTACACCAGCAAATAAGAAATGTTCCCTAGTGTTTATGAGTTATGAGGATTATATGAAAGAGATTTTGAATCAATTAAGTGATAACGATATCTACATAAAATTGAATATTGACATCACAGTGGAGTATTAAGCATGCCGATACAAATACTCTTTTATATGCTTAATCTTTTCATCCATTATCATTGAAAAAGGATGACCTTACCCAGATGCTGAGAGTATGGAGATTAAATAGTAATAGGAATAAAATAGTAGATGCTGTTAATAAAATGGGCACTAAGTTTTCTGAGGTTATATTAGTAAAGAAATTGTACTAAGTGTTCAGAGGGCACTTGGAATGCCCCACCGACCATCCCCAATAGGGATCCCCATGGTATCTAAAATTAGTCCTCTACCATAGGGGTCCCTATGGACTTCCATAGTACCCTAATCCTCTACCATGGGGGTACCTGTAAAAATCCGTAATATCTTAACACCTAACTAAAAATTTATGTAAATAATAAAAACTTAATTTACTAAAAATAAATAATTACAATAAAAATAAAATAAATTAAAATTAAAAAATTACAATTTAAAATAAAAACATTACATTGAAATTAACATTTAGGTCCATAGGGAGTGAGGTAAGTGTGTGAATGTACGTGTAGAGTCCATAGGGAGTGAGGTAAGTGGGTGAGTGTACGTGTAGGGTCCATGGGGATTGAGGTAAGTGGGTGAGTGTACATGTAGGGTCCATAGGGATTGAGGTAAGTGGGTGAATGTACATGCAGAGTCCATAGGGAGTGAGGTAAGTGGGATAAATGTACATGTAGAGTCCATAGGGATTGACGTAAGTGGGTGAATGTACGTGTAGAGTCCATAGGGAGTGAGGTAAGTGCGTTAGTGTACGTGTAGGGTCCATCGGGGATTGAGGTAAGTGGGTGAGTGTACATGTAGAGTCCATAGGGATTGAGGTAAGTGGGTGAATGTACGTTTAGAGTCCATAGGGAGTGAGGTAAGTGGGTGAGTGTACATGTAGAGTCCATAGGGATTGAGGTAAGTGGGTGAATGTACGTGTAGGGTCTATAGGGAGTGAGGTAAGTGGGTGAATGTATGTGTAGAGTCCATGGGGATTGAAGTAAGTGGGTGAGTATACGTGTAGGGTCCATAGGGATTGAGGTAAGTGGGTGAATGTACGTGTTGCATCCATAGTGAGTGAGGTAAGTGGGTGAATGTATGTGTAGAGTCCATGTGGATTAAGGTAAGTGGGTGAATGTACGTGCAGAGTACATAGGGAGCGAGGTAAGTGGGATGAATGTACATGTAGAGTCCATAGGGATTGAGGTAAGTGCGTTAATGTACGTGTAGAGTCCATAGGGAGTGAGGTAAGTGGGTGAGTGTACATGTAGAGTCCATAGGGATTGAGGTAAGTGGGTGAATGTACATGTAGAGTCCATAGGGATTAAGGTAAGTGGGTGAATGTACGTGTAGAGTCCATAGAGAGTGAGGTAAGTGGGTGAGTGTACGTGTAGAGTCCATAGGGATTGAGGTAAGTGGGTGAGTGTACATGTAGAGTCCACAAGGATTGAAGTAAGTGGGTGAGTGTACGTGTAGAGTCCACAAGGATTGAAGTAAGTGGGTGAGTGTACGTGTAGAGTCCATAAGGAGTGAGGTAAGTGGGTGAGTGTACGTGTAGAGTCCATAGAGAGCATCTGGGCCCAATCTGTACTGAACTCACAGTTTAATAGCAAATAATAATAAATAATTCCTTACACTTGGGGCTTATTGTGATATTTATACAGATTTGTATTACATATTACTTATAATATATTCCTATAATATTCCTGTATCACTCAGAGCATGGAAACAAATACATTATTATTATTATCACCCACCTGTACAGGGATCTGAATGGGTTTCCATCTGGTGAATAGACTTCTCATCTCTCTCATGTTCTCCGTCCTCATTATATAAGTCAGGATATAGATCTCCATCTTGGGGTCCTGTTAGTCACAAGAGAGAGAGAAGCCTCTGGGTTTGTACAGATTTACACAACTATCTGACATAAATATCTACAGAAACAGCTCCCGGGTGTAAATATACAGACTGATGTGTCATAGTTTTACTAATTATCAGTTCGTAACTACTGGTGCAAATGCAGAAACTAATTAGCGATTTTGCCAAACCTTGAAATCAAGGTCTAAAACCAAGGAAGGCCAGCACTGTATAAAGGAGATCATGGACCACATGGAGGCTTGCAGAGCGGAGGTGATCAAGGAGAAAAGGAGCCTGATCACCAGTATGATGATTTCAATGGATTGCCACAGAAGAGGATAGATGGGCAGCTATTCTAAATCGGCTGATGGCTTCCCTGGGACTCCAGAAGTGTGAGGAGTTTTGTGGATGGAGCTTGGCTTGGAACATTAGTATGCAGACCTAATGCTTCCAGATACTGCATTACAATGGCCCTCCTTTTACATGCTTAGGCTGGTGGAAGGGCTTCCTGATGTGCTGCAGGGTGATCCAAAGGGTGGCCAGGGAACCACAGAGCGATGGGAAATCCTATTTGAACATCGCCAAAAATATGTGGAAATTGAGCCAGGTACAGCAGAAGAAGTGATGCTCAGACAGCTGGTCCATAGAGAAATGGATTTGTAAATACAGTATGAGGAACTGCTTAGGAGGTGGGCCTAGGTGGGACCTGTCTCAAGTACTTTGAAGATCCCCATTAATCAGATGAGGAGGAGGAAGATGCAGCCTGGCAACTCGAGGCACTTGAAGCCTACAGGTTGTTGGATGATTGTCGACGTTCAGAGAGCACAGAATTGCTGGAGGTCAAGCTTGTTGGATCCCTACTGACCTTGGGTTCTGTTGTCACACAGTAGTATAAACATGGTCCTGACCCAGTAGGGCACATTGTTCCTCTGCCCTTACCCTTGGACGGTGAGCAGGTGACCATGAGTGAGTGAATGAGCGGATTGATCCATGAAATTTGTTCCGGCCGTTGAACAGGATTCGCAGAGGTGAAGATGGTGAGTGCTACGCTGCTGGCAGGGTCGGAACCAGGTACGGCATCAAGCAACTGGCAGGGTTTGTACCAACCAGGTGCGTGATAAGCATCAGTGGGGCAGGGGGAGTATCAGTGGGGTAGGGGGAGCATCAGTGGGCCTCTGAATAGAAGAGGAAGGGGAGTCATGGGAGCGAGAGTATGTGGGCACAATGAGCAGTGTTGAGGAGAGAGAGAGTGCTGCCTGTCCTAGGGGCCTCGCGATGAGTGCCTGCGGCACTCATCACGAGCACTGGAATGAACGTGTCCCGCTGGCCTCGCAGTCGCGTGCCTTAACTGCTCGCCTCGCTTTGCAAGGGACGCAAAGCGTTACCAGCACCGCAAACGTCACCAACATCTGTAGATCCACAACTATTATAGTGATTTATCCTGTACATTTGCTGTGTGGATGTGTTAGACAGAGCCTGTTATAGACGGATATTAGTGATGATTGGCAAGTACTAAATACTAGACCCCCACCCTTATCAAGCACTAAGCCATAATTACTATACTGAGCTTCACAAACAATGCTATATATCTCAGGAATTGTGTACTATAAAGATAAACAGCTATTACAGTGTATAGACAGTTTTTAATTCTCTTTAAGATAACATAAAAGTAATATTATGGTGACAGTGTAACATTGCAGAATGTATTATTAATGTTCTTATTGTGTATTACTTCCTCACCTTCCCTGATACTCCCAGGACTCTCCTCCTCCTTCACCTGCTGCTGATCTCTTATATTCAGATCTTCTTGTTCAACCATGGAGACAACTGGAGGCTTCACATCTAAAGGTCCTACAGATAGAGATAAACAGATTATAGACGTTCACCATTTTATTATTTACTATCAATCTAGTGTTTGTGTCTTACTAATATCTAAATCCTTTAGTAGAAAGATCCACAAAGACGAAAACAACCGAATGTTATTACTTTGTATCATGAGCTGCGATGTGTGTAAAACTCCTTGGGAGAGAGATGAAGGATAAATCCACCTCAATAAGGACTGAAGTGAGTGATAATTGTCTATAAGATATTACTCACCTTTACTGATATTTACAGGAATTTCCTCCTCTTTAATCTCCCGGGGACTCCTCATATTTGTCTCTTCTTCTTGGTCAGACTCTGAGAGAAATGATGGTGTCACTTTGTCACTGTCTGTACAAATAAACATGAGATGGTCACACCCTGGGATTTGTTACACGTCTATATGGTCTGTACAAATAAACATGAGATGGTCATGTGCGGGGATTTGTTACATGTCTTTATGGTCTGTACAAATAAACATGAGACGGTCACACACTGGGATTTGTTACACGTCTTTATGGTCTGTACAAATAAACATGAGACGGTCACAAGCTGGGATTTGTTATATGTCTTTATGGTCAGTACAAATAAACATGAGACAGTCACACGCGGGGATTTGTTATATGTCTCATATATATATATATATATATATATATATATATATATATATATATATATATATATATATATATATATATATCATACAACACTATATACACACTAACTATAGATATATATACCCACTCAGTCCATAATATAAATTATATATATATATTTATATATATATATATATATATATATATATATATTTACTATAGATAGATAGATAGATAGATAGATAGATAGATAGACAGGTAGATAGACAGACAGACCCTCCCCCATCCCTCTGTATAATATATATAGTATAATATCATTATATCCGGTATCACTTCCTGTCTTTATCCCACTCGCAACTGATAACCAGTCACAGATATAAATAACTTCCGGTATTATCTCCAGTGCAGTAATTGAAGCATTAATCACTTTATTTACCTGCGGAGAGCTCGGACTCAGACCGGATCAGCTCTAGGCCGCAACCTACTACAAGAACAGGAAATGACTTCCGGAAGTTACTACAAAAAACTACAAGTCCCAGAAGGCACAGCAGCACAAGCGGCAGCCAATTGTCACAGTCGGGGCGTGTCTCTTGATACAATCCGGTTTTTATGGTAATCTGTCGCTCTCACATACAACTGTAACAATCGGACTGCATTTGTTTTAGTGCATTTGTTTTAGTGTTAATCTGCCTAGCAACGCCGATGTCACCGTTCGTCTAATTATTTCATTGGCCATTACATTTGGAATATTATTTCTGCTCTGTAGGAGTGTCTCCTGTATTATATCCAATGTCTGAGACATCTCTCTGGAATTGGATAAAACAAACATGGAATCCAAGAGACACAAACAAAAGGGACTGGAGCTGGGAGTAATCTATTAGTGTGGATGGAGGGTGCTTTATGTGTTTGTACATTTACTGTATATATTTATATATTGTGGTAGGGAGGGTTATATCTGAGCACCTGATCTTTTATTTAAATGTAACATATTCCAGATGACTTACTACTTAGGGAATTAGAGGGGAGAAGAACTCTAGAATATTTACATATATAAGTATACATATAGATTCTCTCTCTCTCTCTCTCTCTCTCTCTCTCTCTCTCTCTCTCTCTCTATATATATATATATATATATATATATATATATATATATAATACATACAATTATCTTCACTCAATCTATTTGTTTGTTTTTACCATGCAATTTACTATAGTTACGTACAGCTAGAGATAGAGAGTGTACCTGCCTATCTATCTATCTATCTATATACCTATCCATCTAAGCGGGGATCCTACTGGAATGAGACTGATTAGCAGCCATGGGTGCCCTGTAAGTGGGGAAATGGATATACCTAGGGTGCAGTGTGCTTTGGGGAAATGGTGTTTTTAGGTGTATCAGCTCAACAGCTGACTTCTTCCAGGGTGGCGATATCTTTATTTAGTCAGAGGGGCTTTAGTTAGGGCAGCTTAGGTATCTCTGGGTGTTGCTCACCTTAGATGACTGACAAGGACATCCATCACATTTCTAGCAATTTGGGCCCCCTACTAGATTGAATGCAGAGTCAGGAACAATGGCTAATGTAAAGTAATTCCTAATTTAGGGTTAACCGCAAGACAAAGTATCAAAGGGGTATCACTTGTAAAGTACTTGACATCATTTGACCTCTGTTTTTTTACATAAAGGGTTCCAGTTTCTGTTTGACAGCCTTGTTAACAATACTTGATGACTTAATCAGATCTGTGAATCTCCCATTGAAGTCTATGGAGCCCGATCTACCACTTATTACAAGTTTAATTCCAGCCAGGAGCCTCATGATCATACCTCCCAGTTAACAGCTTGACTTTGTTACCAATAGTATTATATATATATATATATATCAGTTGGATATTATTGCATAGAAGCTTTTACACGTGAAACGCGCACATCAGACTGTTCTGTCTGGCGTCGCCTTGATGGTAATGTCAGACGCTGAGGATGAGTACTGAGAAGCGGCACTGGCAAATTGTTGAATAGTCTATTCCTTTTAGTCACTAGATTAGGCAAAGTACAGTGGAGGGATTCTGGGTAGCCGGACAATTTATTAGAATTTAGAGGAAAATTGATGGACCCTTTAAACCTCCAAACCAGCTGTGGGACTCTTAGCTGGATAGGGTTTCCTGATTTATGAGTACACATTTCAGGAGGGGTTGGGGGGGGGGGGGGGGGGGGGGGGTGTACACATTTCAGGAGGGGGGTGGGGGGGGGGTGTACACTTGGTGGGCAGGATATAGTCATTTTCTTCCCTGTAGTTAATACAGGTTCAAAATTGTTACTCATGGAGTCTGGGCCCATTAAGTCCTGTGTACAAGTTCAGCATTATTATTTATAGAGATTGGGATAACTATGTTTTAATAAATAAAGTTTTGTTTTATTGCACTATAAGAGGTGTCCTAACCTGCTAATATGACGCACATAATGACCAATAATATATAGCCCCTATTCAACCCTTCAGTCATTTATCTATACCCTTGGTACTCAAACATTGTCAGTGGGCCTTATGTGTGTAAACTGATAGACATTGTTACCTCATTACAATCCCAAATCACTACTCCTTCTCAGCGCGTCTTGTAAATATTTCTAATCTGCGTTTTTTTCATATATAAAAACATAAAAAATAAATAAATAATATCTTACAAAAATAAAAGAAAAAGTTATAGTACATTTTAAAATGATGTGAATAAAAGTTAAGTTTTAACTGATTGTTTTTCCACTCTTGGGTTATTGCTCTAATTAAATCCGTTATACCACTTGGGATTACGGGCTAGATTTAAGGTGTATATTTGTAACATTAGATGTATTTTCCATCACAGTGACTGACTTGTGGTGTTGCTATATATTCTACTCCGATATGTGAGAGGATGAACATAGTGTCACAGAGCCTCACCCCATCTAGAACCTATGCTTTCTTATATTTATTGGGCCAATATAGGCCAATATGATCCTTCCCTGCTTACTGAGCCCTACTTACTGAACCAAGGCAGATCCAATGAGATCCTGCCTGGCTTACTGAGCCAGTGCCGGCCCAATTATATCCTGCCCTGCTTACTGACCGACCCAATGTAAACCAATGAGGATCCATGTAGTTCCAGTTGGATCCTCTCCTGCTTTCTGGACCACCATAGATCCAGTGAGTACCTGCCCTTCTTACTGAACCAGTATAGGCAAATATGATCCTTCGCTGCTTACTGAGCTAATGTAGACAAATGAGATACTATCCTGTTTACTGAACCAAGGCAGATCCAATGAGATCCTGCTCTGCTTACTGAGCTAATGTGGATCCAGCGGGAACCTGTTCTGCTTACTGAGCTAATGTAGCCCCTGTGGGATCCTGCCCAGTTCGAAGACTTTAAGAGTGGTCCATGCTTAGTTACATAGGCCCAGAGGTATCCATTAGGCCCAGAGGTATCTATTTTCCACATGCATACTTTCCTCCTAGCATGGGCTGCTAAGTAAGGCGCCAGTGAGGAGAGAACGCATGGGCACCGTCACCACATAGGGCTCAGACTTCAATGGCGCTGTGAGGGGTGAATTGGGACATTGATAATGCCCATATTAACAAATACAACACGGGTTTCATGAACACCAGGAAGAAGCAAACACCTTCCATGTACTCCCAATTACCAGATGTATATATCATTTAATCTTTATGGGAAGATCTGGAGCACATTGATATCTAATATATTAATATGTACTTGCACGTACCATAGTCTAGAGTGTAGTTGTGTTTACCAACATATATTGCGATCACAAAACCTGCCTGTAAGGATCTCCCTGCTCAACTGACACAACCTACCCACTCCGAAGCTCTAATGAGGAGGTGGTGTCCTATAAGCTCTAATGAAGAGGTGGTGTCCTATAAGCTCCAATGAGGAGGGGGTGTCCTATAAGCTCCAATGAGGAGGGGGTGTCCTATAAGCTCCAATGAGGAGGGTGTGACCTATAAGCTCTAATGAGTATGTGGTGTCCTATAAGCTCTAATGAGGAGGTGGTGACCTATAAGCTCCAATGAGGAGATGGTGTCCTATAAGCTCCAATGAGGAGGTGGTGTTGTATACCTGCATGCTATCTAGATCCTAGCCCAGACACTTATTTGGGGAGATTTAAAGCATAATTCACATTCCTTACATCTGTAACAACCTGTCAGACCACTTATGGTTGCAACCACCTAGCTCCTTTGTATGTGCCTAAGTGTTCAGACTAGCAGGTTCTCTTGTTGGTTTCTGTATTCTCTGTAACAGTCGTTTTTATCTACATTTTTGGTGCACAAGTTATATATTGTATACAATATAGCATTTCCTTACCTTTGGGGAAAAGCGTGGAGTGGTCCAATAACACATTTTTTGTTTTTTAATTTTGCTAGCTTAATGCAAGTTTATATATTGTTTTAGTTATGAATTTGTAACTTGCCCTCCAATATTATCATTTATTTAGTCTATTCCATTATAGCAACTTTTTTTTCCATTTTCCAATTTAAGACTCGTATTATAAAAATATTACCAATGACATTATAGAGCTACTCCATGTCCCATATGTGTAAATGGGATTAAATATAAGGATGAGCAGACATATTAATTTAGCAGATATTGGTCAGTTATTACTAGTTGTGAGATGGACTATAATAACTTGGACCCAATTTTAATAATTAACGCCAGTATGCCATACAAATGAGGCAACATTTCTAAGCAAATTCTATATTTCCTACAGATTATCTATGGCTTGTTGTTCATAAACCATCAAACAAATGTAAGTTTTAGTTCATTATTCCCATATTACAAAAGGAAGTGCTTTACATTTTATGCTTTCCTCTTTATTTTTCTATTTTGATTCCTTACACATATAACAATCTTCCCAGGTAATATTTTATGAAATTAGAAGTTCCTTTCTGTAGTTAGTGCAAGGGCGCTCCCCATTCGTTTATCTAACATGAAAAAATACCCATTATCGACAAAAAGTTAACTTCTTATAAAAATTTCTGAATGTACAATTCTTACAACATAAAAATGGCATTATACACACATGGACAAACACAATATCTATAAAAATGTAAAGATCTATAAGATTTAATATGAATGTACCTGGCTGGTGTCCTGGATATATATATATAGACTCCGGGAACTAGATAGGTGCATTCATTTTGAATCCAATTTTTATAGATTGCTTTATTGTTGACTTTATAAACACATATTCTTTGAACTAACAAGTGGTAAGCTAGGTACACACAGCCCTCTACCTGTCTGTTAAACAGGTTCTTTAAACTTTATATATAAGATAACGTCTCTCATGTGTGTTTCGAAGGTGCCTGTTAACCACCCTAAAATGCACTAATGGTTTCTATCTTCTATGAGTTCTCTGATGTCTTATAAGGGTTGAATTCTGATAAAACATTTCCCACACATGACACACATATGGCTTCTCCCCTGTATGAATTCTCTGATGAGAATCAAGACTTGATTTGTGGCTAAAACTTTTCCCACACTCAGAACATATATATTTTTTATATTCTCTAAAACTGCCATCATGCCCACTGCTTAAACAACTGCTAATGTTATTAGTTTGTTGCCTACTTCACAAACACATGAAGTGTTTTCCAATGAAGTTGCTACAGATACAGATTGCAGAACTGGAAAAATTATCAAATCATCAATACATACAGTGCCACCAACTAGCACCCCATGTACCACACAAACTGAATATACAACACCAGGCATATCTGTCAGACACTGCCCTCTGAGCGCCAATGGACTCTAAGCACTTTTTTCCAACACCACAATTGAAAGGCATCAGTTTTACAGTGCTCAGCCTTCTTTATGGTCCGTCTCTCAAATCGGTACTTTACAACTGGGAATAGCCTTGTTTTAACTATGTGGACATTTGTTGATAGCGTAACATATCTCTACTTTTTAATAGCTTCTCCAGACCTGACATAGCTTTCCTCCTTAGAAGCAAACATATTTTAATTTCATAGCTATAGTCATCATTTGAAGAGATCCTTGATCCCAGAAAAAAAAACTGGTTCAATGTCTTCCCCAACTATTTGCCAGGAACTGAGATGGCTGTTTGCCAGGATCTTCATCTGTTTAACATTGAGCAGCAGGCCAGCTTTTACACTCTCTTCTGTCACCCTCATCAACATGCCCTTTAGTTCCTCCTCAAATCTGAGGTTGTTGATATTTCACAGCAATATTATTTCCTGATTTGGATTTAATCAGCCCGGCCTTACTCATGATGTATTCCATGCATAAGTTGAATAAATGAGGTAACAATATGTAACCTTCTCACATTACTTTCCTAATCTTGAACCATTCGGTTGTCCCATGTTCAGTGCTGACAGTGGCTTCTTGGTCCACAAACATATTCCTCAGGAGGCGGATGAGATGGTCTTGTACCCCATATCTTTTGGAACTTGAACATTTTATTGTCGTCCACGCAGTCAATGGCGTTAGAAACAGCTATCGAGCAGAAGTAAATGTTTACTGGATCTCTCTCGTTATCTCTAGTATTCATCAGACATTGGCAATTTGATATTTTGTGCCTCTAAAAAACCCGGCTTGCACACGTGGTAGTTGTTGGTCCATATATTGTTGGAGCTGAGTTTGTAGGATCGTAAGCATTACCTTGCTTGCATGTGAAATTAGTGCAACTATTTGATAATTTGAGCACTCTTTGGCACTGCTTTTTGGGATTGGTATATAGACTGACCTTTTTCAGTGTACTTGCCATTGTTGAGTTTTCAAAATCAGTTGGCATAAGGCAAGCAACACTTTCACAGCAACATGTTCTAGGATTTCAAAACTTCCGCTGGTATTCTATCAACTCCTGCCGCCTTGTTATAAGCAAGGCTTCCCAGCACCCATCTTGCTTCCAAGGGCCTATCTCATAAGATGTCTGGCTCCAGCTCATTGAACAAACTATTGAGGTTATCAATTATGTTAAGATCCTTCCTATATATATCTTCTGCCACCTCTTCTTTATCTGATCTGCTTTTATAAAATCCCTACAATTTTTGTCTTTAATCACACAGACTTTGAAATGAAAGCTTCCATTGAGATCCCCAATTTTCTTGAATAGATCTCTTGATTTACCCATTCTGTTATCTTCTTCTATCTCTTTACATCACTTGTTAGATAATGTCTCCTTTTCTCTTCTGGCTGCCCTCTTGAATTCTGCTTTCAGTTAGAAAAATATTGTCCTATCTCCACTACCTTTCCTGGGTTGATTTCACAGCCTCATCAGAAAGACAGTTTGTCTTGTTTTTTCTTTTCTTTTGGTGGTATTCTTGGTGGCTGATTTCTAGACAATATCACAAACTTACACAAGTGATATCATAATGTGAGTAGCTACTAGGTCAGAATAATGCAGTTTCAACACTACTCAGCAAAATTCACATCACAGAATCTCATATTATCCACACTGCCTTATATGGCAAATCAGAAATACTGTCATCCTCTTCTATTTCTACTCTAAATACTTTCTGCTGAGGAAAAAGCAGGATCCATTTCCCAAGTCTACCAAGTCTTTACCCCTACTCCAACTCAAAATCTAGACTCAAGATAACCCATTTATACCAAACGTTATTGTCATTCAGGCTTCAAACACGGATGTTGTACCCAGCCATGGAAATGCCACATGATAGTTCAAATTAAACAAAATCCAATTTGATATATTGGACTCTTTGACTGGATCTAAAGTATTAACCCTGAAAATGGTCTGCCCTTACAATTCAATCAGTCACTGAATAACTTAAAGGATCAGTTTAGTAAGACAATACAGTTTATCTCTTAGACAGAGCTTCTTCCCTCCATGGACACGTAGAATGGGAGAGAAGCAGATCAGATGAACCTGCAATGCTACAAGTAAGTTTTAAATCCTTATGTGGAGGGAATGTGTAACTGTTTGTTTTGTGGCTGCCATTTTGTACCCGAATACCTGTATGAAACTCCATTTACTATTGTGGTCACGAATAATAGGTTTAAATGCTAGGTCTTTGTTTTAAATTAAATTAATAAGTATAAGTCCTTGGCATATGAAAAGGAGACTCAATAATAATATAAGTTTGTTTTGCCTACAATTAGCTTTGGATGCCAGTGGTTTACATATTGCTTTTGGACCGCTCACACAGACAGTTGCCGACTGACCACTGATAAGAATGGAATTATGACATTTGGTAATGGTAAATATTTATGTGTTATTTGTAATAATAGGTAATGACAATTTTTGGCTTTTTCTAACTCCTTCTATAAGTTCATATACTCCATGCTTGTCAGTGTAATTCAGTCCATTTTACTGTTCTCATGTGTGTTATACGGAGAGATTGCAATTTTTGCCTCCAAGCTTGTAAAATAAAGAAACCTGATTGTTTCATCGCCGCTTGATTGAGTGTGGGTTGTCGGAGAGTCACTATGAAGTGACATTTCACCAGCACTTACTTTTTTCCTTTAAATAGTAATTTTATTGCTAATTAGTTAATGAATAAACAAATGAAACTCCATTTGATGATAATTCCAATGACCTTTTAAACATGTGGTTTTTGTTTCACCATAAGCCCCAGTTACTCAAGTATTTATTTACCTCCATATACAGATATGTGAAATATATTAGTTATATAAATACTAATATCACAAAACCTTCGTCATCTGTACATTGTTCTGTTTCTACCCCTGGTCACTTATTGTGCTGTCACATAGTATAAGATAACAGGACACACAACATCAGAAAAAATGCTCCCATGAGTATACAACTGTACTAGTTCTTTGGTTGTTACCCACAGTATATCTGTGACGTGCTCTGTATGTCCATCAGAATATTTCCTTCCTGTATATTATTGTAGCTCCTCATCTACAGGTGAACTCGAAACCTGTCAGGAGAGGAATATTTTGTCTAAACTAAACTGTAAATAGCAACATAATATTGTCTTTTTATGGTAGTATCCAGTGCAAACCGAATGGGTTTAAAATAAAATGTAAAATTTCCAAATTGTGTCTATTATTATTGTCTCATTTGTATAAACCATAGTAATTATCTATCAATCTGCCAAATGTATCAAATGGGGACTTTCAGTTCCACTCAGTATGGCCCATGACTTCTTATATGATGAAGGTTAACTGTTATTCTTGGTGATGCTCAAGATTTTTACTTTTTATCCCAGACTTCTTTCTGAAATGTGACTTCCATAATTCAGTTTTCAGATGTGCTCAACCCTGCAAGGACTCCACAGACATGTTTATCAACTGGAAGTGGCTTCAAGAACAAAAGTCCCATATTTACAGCAAGCTCTACTGAGGACTTGATAAGGGGCAACATGTTTTTAGAAAGTAAAAAAAATACAAACACTAATTTATTAACTATTATATGCAGTTACGATGTAAATGGGTGCCCATTTAGTTCTATTGGAAAAGCTTACACTACAAATCCAGACATTGGGGAGCGTGGCCTGCAGTGGACCTGACCAGACGCACGAGACTGGAGCTCCGCGCCTTCAGGCTCTAAATCTACTCGATGATTTACATTTAGAACCCATAACATCAAAGGATTCAGTTCTCAAATCAAGAGGAGGAAAGCATCCATTTACTGTTAAGCTTTTAAACCTTCAGTCCTGTTGCTCCAAGAAACACACTTTTCCCACAGCAATATCCCTACATTCCTGCGCAAAGAGTATCCCACTTTTTACCCCACAAGTCATCCTGCTAAAAAAAAAGGAATTTCCCTTTTAAGCTTGAGTCAAAATAAAATAGATAGAGGGAAGCTATATTATACAGTCAGGGACAGTTTTTGGATCTAAACTCTAATTAATTTCAATAAATGATCCCACCATCAATACAGACCCCATAAACCCCTAATTAACCCTTTCACTCATGGGGGTCAATACAGACCCCCATAAGCCCTTCATTAATCCTGTCATTCATGGGGGTCAATACAGACTCCCATAAGCCCTTCATTAACCCTGTCACTCATGGGGGTCAATATAGACCCCCATAAGCCCTTCATTAACCCTGTCACTCATGGGGGTCAATACAGACCCCCATAAGCCCTTCATTAACCCTGTCACTCATGGGGGTCAATACAGACTCCCATAAGCACTTAATTAACCCCCTCACCAATGGGGGTCAATACAGACCCCCATAAACCCTTAATTAACCCTGTCACTCAGGAGGGTCAATACAGCCCCCCAAAAGCCCATAATTACCCCCTCACTCACGGGGGTCCATACAGACCCTCATAAGCCTCTATTTAACCCCATCAGTCCCATAAGGATATAATAAGACCATTATGGGCCTGTTACAGCCCAACATTAACCACATAAGTGCCATGACGGTCCTCAAGGACCATCATGACACTAAGTATAAACACTACACTGCACTATACCCCCCCAATAAAACATTAAATATCAACTAAACACCTTCTACACTAACCTATTTACACCTACACAACCTACCCACACAACCTACCTACCCCATTTTAACCCCCACCACTCTAATTACAGGAAATAAAAAAACCTATGTCACAAAAAATAAAAAAGGAGCATTACAGAAAATAAAAAAACACATTACAACCCCTCCCCCCACTACAGAAAAAAAAATGACACACCTGAAAAGAAAATACATATAATACATACAATACAATACATACAATATAATACAATACAATACAATTAAATACAAAACAATACAATACAATACACCCCTATCTAATATACAATACATTCTATCTATCTAATATACATCCCCCAATCTATCTAAATAAATACCACAATCTAATATACAATACATTTTATGATATCTATATAAAACACATACCCCTAGCTAACATACAATAAATGCTATCTATATATAAATTAATCTAATTCTAAGCTAAAATAAAATAATTAAGACCACTTATCTTTGCAGATGTCCATTCAGATCAGCCACCTAGGGAACAAAAAATTAAAAAAAATAGTGCAACACATTTACAGTAAATAAATAAACATTCTAAACATTCTAAATATTCTACTCACCATTCCAGCAGGTCCAGTCCTTATTCTTTTACTTTTCTCCGGCGCGAAACCTGTTAAAAAAAACATAACATTAATACACATACATAAACATAAAAACAAAATAAAATAAACATAATCTACATTGTACTTACCTCCCCGCGATGTCTCCGGCCTCCTCCTCTTCTTCTCCGCCCTGGAACCGGTTGAAAATGCTGTCTATCAAATTCACCCAATCAGGAGGCGCCAATGTGTGAGCCAATCAGAAAGGGATACACCCTAAAATTCCACTCTGATTGGATAATGCACCTGTCAATCTTTGTTTAAACCAATCACAAGGCGCAGATGCCATCAGCCAATCACAATGGAATACACCCTCACAGGGTGATTGGCTGGAGGCATCTGCGCATTCTGATTGGTTGCTCTAACAATAGCCAATCACAATGGAATACACCCCCACGTACTGATTGGTGAAGGCATTTGCGCCTTCTCATTGGCTGTTGTCGATGTTTATCAGTATTACAGCCAATGGGAAGGCGCAGATGTCTTCAGCCAATCACCCGTGGGTGTGTATCCCATTGTGATTCGCTGATGGCAATAAAGCCTTCTGATTGGTTTAAATTAAATAAAGATTGACAGGTGCGTTATGCAATCAGAGTGGGATTTTGGGGTGTATCCCTTTCTCATTGATTCACAATTGTCGTCTTCTGACTGGCTGAATTTGATAGACAGCGTTTTCAGCCAATCAGAAGCCGCCATTGCCAATTTTATTCTTGAACACTCATCAGCATCGGGGAGGTTTGCAAGTGCGGACCTCCGTTAGTTTTTTAACCATTTCTTTTAGAGCGCAGATTTTTCCTCGGCCCAGCCGGTACAAAAGAGGAGGAGGCCGAGAACATCGCGGGTGGGTAAGTAGAATGTATATTATGTTTATTTTACTTTGTTTTATGTTTATGTATGTGTACTCATATTATGTTTTTTTTAACAGGAGAAGAAGAAAAGAAGATGGACGGGACATGCTGGAAAGGTGAGTAGAATATTTAGACAATGTACTATGTTTATTTATTTTATGTAAATGTTGTACTAATTTTTTATGTATTTTTCCCTAGGTGGCTGATCTGAAGGGACATCTCAAAGGTAAGTGGTCTTAATTATTTTACTTTAGATTAGAATTAGGGTTTCTAGATAGAGATAGCATGTACTGTATATTACATTGTGGGATGCATTGTATATTAGATAGATTGGGGGATGTATATAACATAGATAGGATGTATTGTATATTAGATAGATTGGGGGATGTATATAACATAGATAGGATGTATTGTATATTACATAGATTGGGGTATGTATATTACATAGGGGTGTATTGTATTGTATTTTATTTGTATTGTATGCATTGCATTGTATTGTATTGTATGTATTCTATGTCTTTCCTTTTCAAGTTTGTAAATATTTTTTTTCTGTAGTGGGGGGGGTGTAATGTATTTTGTTATTTTCTGTAATGTTCCTTTTTTTATTTTTTGTGATTTTGTTTTTTTATTTTCTGTAATGTAGATTCTTGATTTTTGGTGACTTTAGATTTTTTGTTTTCTGTAATTAGAGTGGTTGGGTGTTATTAGTGGGTAGGTAGGTAGTGTAGGTAGATAGTGTAGGATTTAATAGGTTAGTGTAGAGGGGGGTTAGTTGATATTTAATGTTTTATTGGGGGGGTATAGTACAGTGGAGTGTTTAGACTTAGTGTCATGATGGTCAATGAGGACCATGTGGTTAATGTTGAGTTGTAACAGGCCCATAATGGTCATAATATACCCTTATGGGACTCATGGGGTTAAGTAGAGGCTTATGAGGGTCTGGATACATTCATGATATATCTATACTCACACATTACATAAATAATATATATCTATACTCACACATTACATTCATGATATAACTATTTTCACACATTACATCCAGGATATATCTATACTCACACATTATATCCATGATATATCTATCCTCACATATTACATACATGATATAACTATACTCACACATTACATTCATGATATATCTGTAATCACACATTACATCCATGATATAACTATACTCACACATTACATCCATGACAGTAACTATACTCACACATTACATCCATGATATAACTATAGTCACACATTACATCCATGACAGTAACTATACTCACATATTACATCCATGATATAACTATACTCACACATTGCATACATGATATAACTATACTCACACATTACATACATGATATTACTATACTCACACATTACATCCATGATATATCTATACTCACACATTACATACATGATATAACTATACTCACACATTAATTATTTAAACAAATTGTTACAATCATTAGAACACATCCCATGTCCATCTGATAGCCTCCATGTTATCAATGAGATGTGTAACAGTGGTATATGTGGGGTGAAGGGTGCCCAAAAATCAGTCATGCCAGCTACTCATCCTTCCAAAAGCATCATGCAGACTATGATCTTCACAGATTATGGAATGCAGACTGCTAAACTCAGTCTGTCCATATGTCCTTGTTTGGGTGTGGCACAAGCCTAGCAGCATCCATAATCCCCAGTAAAAATGGCTACCAAACTCCAGTGGGGAAAACAGGGGAAAACAATCCCAGGGATTCAGGGTCTTGCTTGCCTCCTGCCTGATTCTGGGTGTGAAGGGCAGATTATTGTCACTTTTCTCTTTTACCCATTCCAGGGGAGTAAACAATCCTGGTGTTGACCCCAGCACAAACCCCACAGTCCAGGCCATAGATGCTTCCATCCAGACTTTACTATGCCCGGGTTCTGCCAACAGTCTTCTGTGCCAGGCTAATCAATACAGTCCAAGGGTGCCATTATCATCCCACCCAACAAAAACCAGGGCCATTGCACTCTTCTACCTCACTGCATGGGTAAAACTCTCCCCTGGGGCGCCCAGAAAAATAGTAAAAGCAAAGCAATCTTCTCCCAAACCGGTTCCTCCAGTCATTTTGATAGCTTACCTCCCTGCTGCAGTCCCAAGAATGCCATCCACTGATCCGTAAGCGCTGCTGCCAGGTGCTCCTTCATGACAACGTGATGTGTTCTCCGCTCCATCATCCTTGTGATGTGGCTCCTTTTCTCCTGAATCACATGTGCTCTGCAGGCAATCAGGGAGCTGGTCTGTTAGCGCTGAACAAATTGCCTGACCGTCTCTGCACCTCCTCCAAGCCGCTGAAAGTACTTGGTTTCCATCTTGGATAATGTTCCATATGTCATCCTGGCTGCTAGTAAATATGCGTGAGATCTTCCACCACTGCCACCAGCTTTTATGACTGCAAATTTGGGGGACCACACTCACCCTAATTCTCCTTCCAGGTTATGACTTTTGATATTCAGTTCTCAGCACCCAGAAAAAAACACCTTCTTAGGAGAACTCAGGATATCGTAAGTTGCAAACTCGCTCCAGAATAAAGACACAGGCAGACATTCCTTTGGTTTTAGAAAGTTCCACTCAGACTCCGACACCACCATTAGTTAGTGTCCAAATCAGACTGACCACTTCTTTATTGTTACACAGAAAGATCTCACCCACACCCCTTCTGTTAGAGGAAGTTATCAGCCACAACCATCCTTTCATCGCCAGATACGCCAGAACCTAGAGGTTATCTGTTTAGGTCACTAATATCCAAAGCCTGTAGGGGGCTTTAGGTTTAGAATCTAGGGTTAGACTTTAGGCTTAGGCTTTTTTAGTTAATCTTTATAGTTAGGGTTAGAGTTCAGTGTTAGGGGATAGGATTAGGCTTTAGGGTTAGGTTTATTATTATATTACTGTATATTACAGGCTTCCCCCCTCCTCACTATCATATCACTGTATAACACAGGCTTCCCCCTCCTCACTATCATATCACTGTAAAACACAGGCTTTCCCTATCCTTACTTCCCTCGAATTTTAATCACTACTTGATACTTTACCAATGGATAGAGATGTCGCGAATAGTTCGCCGGCGGACTGTTCCCGGCGAACATAGCATGTTCGCGTTCGCGGCGAACAGCGAACATATGCAAGATTCGACCCGCCCCCAATACTTTATCATTGAGCAAACTTTGACTCTGCATGTCACAGTCAGCAGACACATTCCAGCCAATCAGCAGCATACACTCCATTCCAGAGCCTTCTAACTCATGGACAGCAGCCATTTTGGAATCATAACTAACTTGCAGTCTTACTGAGAGGAGGCTGAGTGTAGGTGATACTGCATCAATAGGGAAAACCATAGCTAGGCTACTGTACACAGTGTGCAATACAGTTCTGAAGGACTCTTTTGATCTCTGCTGCAAGGACACCCCTGTGTCTCTTTCCCCCCTTATCATCACCCTCCCCTCACCTTAGCACCCAACCCTAACACCCCTCACCCTAACACCCCTCACCCTAACACCCCTCACCCTTATCCCTAAGACCTAACACCCCTCACCCTTATCCCTAAGACCTAACACCCCTCACCCTAACACCCCTCACCCTAACACCCCTCACCATTATCCCTAAGACCTAAAACCCCTCACCCTTATCCCTAAGACCTAACACCCCTCACCCTAACACCCCTCACCCTTATCCCTAAGACCTAACACCCCTCACCCTAACACCCCTCACCCTAACACCCCTCACCCTTATCCCTAAGACCTAACACCCCTCACCCTTATCCCTAAGACCTAACACCCCTCACCCTAACACCCCTCACCCTAACACCCCTCACCCTTATCCCTAAGCCCTAACACCCCTCACCCTAACACCCCTCACCCTAACAGCCCTCACCCTAACACCCCTCACCCTTATCCCTAAGACCTAACACCCCTCACCCTTATCCCTAAGACCTAACATCCCTCACCCTAACACTCCTCACCCTAACACCCCTCACCCTTATCCCTAAGACCTAACACCCCTCACCCTAACACCCCTCACCCTAAAACACCTCACCCTTATCCCTAAGACCTAACACCCCTCACCCTTATCCCTAAGACCTAACACCACTCACCCTAACACCCCTCACCCTAACACCCCTCACCCTTATCCCTAAGACCTAACACCCCTCACCCTAACACCCCTCACCCTAACAGCCTTCACCCTAACACCCCTCACCCTTATCCCTAAGACCTAACACCCCTCACCCTTATCCCTAAGACCTAACACCCCTCACCCTAACACCCCTCACCCTAACACCCCTCACCCTTATCCCTAAGACCTAACACCCCTCACCCTAACACCCCTCACCCTAACACCCCTCACCCTTATCCCTAAGACCAAACACCCCTCACCCTAATACCACTCACCCTCGCACTTATCCCTAACACCCTCACCCTAACCCTAACACCACTCACACTTATCCCTAACACCCATCAACCTAACACCTAACCCTAACATTCTCACACTTATCCCTAAGACCTAACACCCCTCACACTTATTCCTAACATGCCTCCCCCTAACACCCCTCACACTTAGCCCTAACACCCCTCACCCTAACACCTAACCCCGTCACCCTTATCCCTAACACCCCTTAACCTAACACCCCTCACACTTATCCCTGTGTCTCTTCCCCCCCTTATCATCAAGGGAGGGGGAGGATGATGAGGAAGGGGGGAAGAGACACAGGGGAGGATGATGAGGGAGGGGGGAAACAGACACAGGGGAGGATGATGAGGGAGGGGGTAAAGAGATACAAGGGAAGATGATGTGGGAGGTGGGAGGATGATGAGGGAGGGGGGAT
This sequence comes from Discoglossus pictus, assembly GCA_027410445.1. Lineage (NCBI taxonomy): Eukaryota > Metazoa > Chordata > Amphibia > Anura > Alytidae > Discoglossus > Discoglossus pictus. The sequence goes on along the minus strand of JAPZIH010000831.1, from coordinate 87,243 downwards.
GAGACACAGGGGAGGGTGATGAGGAAGGGGGCAAAGAGACACAGGGGAGGGTGATGAGGAAGGGGGGGAGAGACAAAGGGGAAGATGATGAGGGAGGGGGGAAAGAGACACAGGGGAGGATGATGAGGTAGGGGGGAAAGAGACAAAGGGGAGGATGATGATGGAGGGGGCAAGAGACACAGGGGAGGATGATGAGGGAGGGGGTAAAGAGATACAGGGGAGGATGATGAGGGAGGTGGGAGGATGATGAGGGAGGGGAAAGAGACACAGGGGAGGATGACGATGGAGGGGGCAAGAGACACATGGGAGGATGATGAGGGAGGGGGTAAAGAGATACAGGGGAGGATGATGTGGGAGGTGGGAGGATGATGAGGGAGGGGGATGAGACACAGGTGAGGGTGATGAGGAAGGGGGGAAAGAGACACAGGGGATGATGATGAGGGAGGGGGGGAAGAGATACAGGGGAGGATGATGAGGGAAGGGGTAAAGAGATACAGGGGAGGATGATGAGGTTGATATAACTTCTGCAAGCGCACAGTGCCACTCATATCTGTTGTCACAGTAGCTTGCACGCATAGTACCAATCTGTCAAAACCTGTAATGATAAATGAGTTTGAGACCTAATGTTTGGGTGACTCCAGACCAACACATGGGTACAAGCAGCACACCAACTCAAAGCCGCCATCCTCCTCCTGGTCCAGCATCATCAGCCACATCAACCACTGCTGTCCTCCTTGCCCCCTCTCAACCATCCGCCACTCCGTCTCTCGCCTTGAGCAGTTCCTGCTCATCTGCCCATAGTCAGGTGCCTGTAAAGGACATGTTTGAGCGTAAGAAGCTAATGTCACAAAGTCCCCCAAATTTGAAGTGATACGACCAACCAAGCATCTTTTTCCATCTCTCCGTTCCAAAAATTCTGGCCTTATACATGCCACTGATAGGTGACGTAACAAGTATTAAACTGATAAGAGTAGTACTTACAATCACGCCACTCCTATCTGGTGGCACCTTTGATTGCACGTGCCGTGCCCCAAATTTGAAGTGATACGACCAACCAAGTATCTTTTTCCATCTCCCGGTTCCAAAAATCCAGGCCTTATACACGCCCCCTGATAGGTGCTGTAACAGTTATTAAACTGATAAGAGTAGTACTACTTAACACACCTTATAATAATGCAGAGAGAGGCAACGCGGTGAGAGGAGTCTGAAGAAGAGGAGTCAGAGGAGGAAGGTGGCTTTGAGGAGGTGGAAGACCAAACACAGCAGGCGTCTCAGGGGGCTTGTTGTCACCTTTCGGGGACCCTTGGTGGCTGGGTGGAGGAAGAGACCTTCAATGACATCAGTGAGGACAAGGAACGGGACATGGCTAGCTTGGTATCCAACCTTGTGCAAATGGGGAGTTTGCGGTTGTGCAAATGGACTGTTTGCGGTTGTTTGCGGTGCATTAAACGGGGAGATTGGTCTGTTACTGTGAAGCGGGTGTAACCCTTACACTACCTGATCGATACAACATCATACCTGATGTTTTAAAGCACGTTATTTCAAACAATTTAGGAATGTTAGGTGATTTATGTCCTTTATGGCTTAAAACCAGGCTCTGCATCAACTATGTAATTTTCCGTGGGAGTTTTGCCATGTATACCCCTCCGGCATGCCACAGTCCAGGTATTAGTCCCCTTGAAACATCACTATTGTGGCCAGAAAGAGTCCGCCTGCCCATTGAAGTCTATGGAGGTTCGCCGGGTTCGCCTGTTCGCGAACATTTGCGGCGGTTCGCGTTCGCGGTTCGCAAACCGAAAATTTTATGTTCGCGACATCACTACCAATGGATAATAGTGTGAGAGAAGGTGGGATATGGGAGGGAAAATAGGGCGACGGGAAGAGGAATTAGTGAAGAGCAAGAAGCTTAGTTGAGTTGAGATCAAAAATGAGATGGGAAAAGTGAAGACTGGGAGAAACAGGATAAAGAAGAGTTGACATGAGTTGGAAAGATATGAATCAACTGAATATATTACAAGGGTATAAAATACATGCAAAGGTCAGCTGTTGTGGTGTAAAAAGACATGGCTTCCACCTCTACTCAAAAGGTATTAAACATGCTATGTTTGCAGCCCCTGCTTCTTAGCAATTTTAGCCTTTGACAAAGCCAGTATATGGGGAGACGGGAGTGTAATACCCGCCAGGTTGCTTATTATTATGACTACTATATTATCTATATAGTGATTTAGCAATGTATATTTTGCCCAATTGGGCTTTACTGAGGAGTATAATTTGTATTTACTCTTATATACATGATTAGTTATTCCAAGGCCCCAATATATATAGTAAGGCTATAACTGCCACAATCCATTGGTACTCTTGGACTAGACACATGGCCTTTTTGGCTTTGCCTAGCCCTTTATGAGCCTATTACAGGGATCTCAGCCAACTTGTGGGGCAAAACATAGCCCTTCAGATAGGAGGTCCCTGAAATAGCACATAGGGCGTTACTATATGTCTCCTGTCTTATGCATTGATGCAGTTATAGACATCCATATTACTGATGTTATGTATAGTGGATATAAAAAGTCTACACACTCCTGTTAAAATGTCAGGTTTCTGTGCTGTACAAAAATGAGACAAAGATAAATCGTTTCAGAACTTTTTCCACCTTTAATGTGACCTATAAACTGTACAATTCAATTGAAAATAAACTGAAATCTTTTAGATAGAGGGAAGAAAAAATATAAAAATAAAATAATATGGTTGTATATGTATGCACACCCTTAAACTAATATTTTGTTGAAGCACCTTTTGATTTTATTACAGCACTCAGTCTTTTTGGGTATGAGTCTATCAGCATGGCACATTTTGACTTGGCAAGATTTGCCCACTCTTCTTTGCAAAAACACTTCAAATCTGTCAGATTGCGAGGGCATCTCCTGTGCACAGCCCTCTTCAGATCACCCCACAGATTTTCAATTGGATTCAGGTCTGGGCTCTGGCTGGGCCATTCCAAAACTTTAATCTTCTTCTGGTGAAGCCATTCCTTTGTTTATTTGGATGTATGCTTTGGGTCGTTGTCATGCTGAAAGATGAAGTTCCTCTTCATGTTCAGCTTTCTAGCAGAAGCCTGAAGGTTTTGTGCCAATATTGACTGGTATTTGGAACGGTTCATAATTCCCTCTATCTTAACTAAGGCCCCAGTTAAAGCTGAAGAAAAACAGCCCCAAAGCATGATGCTGCCACCACCATGCTTCACTGTGGGTATGGTGTTCTTTTGGTGATGTGCAGTGTTGTTTTTGTGCCAAACATATCTTTTGGAATTATGGCCAAAAAGTTGAACCTAGGTTTTATCAAACCATAACACCTTTTCCCACATGCTTTTGGCAGACTTCAGAGATGTGTTTTTGCAAAATGTAGCCTGGCTTGGATGTTTTTCTTCGTAAGAAACGGCTTTCGTCTTGCCACTCTACCCCATAGCCCAGACATATGAAGAATACAGGAGATTGTTGTCACATGTACCACACAGCCAGTACTTGCCAGATATTCCTGCAGCTCCTTTAATGTTGCTGTAGGCCTCTCGGTAGCCTCCCAGACCAGTTTTCTTCTCGTCTTTTCATCAATTTTGGAGGGAGCTTGGTAATGTCACTGTTGTGCCATATTTTCTCCACTTGATCATGACTGTCTTCACTGTGTTCCATGGTATATCTAATGCCTTGGAAATTCTTTTGTACCCTTCTCCTGACTGATACCTTTTAACAATGAGATCCCTCTGATGCTTTGGAAGCTCTCTGTGGACCATGGCTTTTGCCGTGGGATGCGACTAAGAACATTTCAGGAAAGACCAACTAGAGCAGCTGAACCTTATTTGGGGTTTATCAGAGGCACTTTAAATGATGGCAGGTGTATGCTGACTCCTATTTAACACAATTTGGAATGTGATTGCTTAATTCTGAACACAGCTACATCCCCAGTTATAAGAGGGTGTGCAGACTTATGCAACCACATTATTTTTATTTTTTATTTTTCTTCCCTCCACCTAAAAGATTTCAGTTTGTTTTTCAATTGAGTTGTACAGTTTATAGGTCACATTAAAGGTGGAAAAAGTTCTGAAATAATGTATCTTTGTTTAATTTTTTTTTACAGCACAGAAACCTGACATTTTAACAGGGGTGTGTAGACTTTTTATATCCACTGTATATAGCCACCTAGTGATGGTATAAATTGTTGCTGTGGCATAGTAAAGTAAGTGGTTACTGTAAAGTGGTAATTCTTACCCAGTGTATTAAGTCTGTCCAGCTGAGACTAGGATTTTGTGCCTTATTTTGTAGCTGTTATTTTAATAATTGTAAATAAAGTTCCATTTTTATTCGATTTAGTATCCTGATATTGTCGTGCGCTGGAACGTCAGTAAGACTAAATGTACTTGTTTATTATAGTGCAAAAAGACATGCCTAAAAAGGAATACTAGTCATTGGTAATTACAATATTGTGTGTTCCTTTGTGTAAATACTCTTTCTGCTGCTGATTCGCTGCCCATTGCATCCTCCAGGGTTGTTAAAAAGGAGGGGGAGTCAAGAGCCTTCCTGTGTCAAAGCTTTCCTGGGAGAGACGTACTGCTCCATAGTGCTGGGGCCCACTGATATTGCATGATAACGTTTAATTTCAGTATTTTGTGTGTCCCCTATTCATATAATCTAGGAGTGATTTATACCCCTTCCCCCCAGATCCCACACCCATGCTTATATGTCATATTTATTCAGAATTACATCCAACCTATGTTTTTGGTTATTTATTGAATCTGCTATAACAACTTTCTTTACAATACACAGTTTTTGATACATATTACAATATGTTGGTCTGCAGTGTCTCTTTAACAGTAGAGTGTAAATGTGTTTTGTGTTATCATGTACATTTATCTCATTCCTTATTATCTGCTGCCATCCTGTGGCCACTTGTGGTATAATATGTCATGTTTTCCATGCTCTTTTATTTCATTAGGACTTGGTAAGATCTTCTCTGTTGTTACACAAGTAGGAGACAAAAATACCAGTCTAAGGACTGATCAAAATCTTTTTTTTAAAACAGATACAGTGCATGTAACACTGCAACTAAGGTCCAGATCAATATTAGCCTTTTTTCCAATGGTACAGGATAGGCCACAATTATCAATTTTACCAAGTTATGATGGAAAGTCAAATTTAAAATTTCTCCAAGATTCTCTCAAATTTGGTTTAAATGTTGCTATATGTAATTAACTTATCAATTAACTAATGTTTAAGGACCCCCATGGTACTTAGGGTTAATAGCTTATGCCATTGGGTTTCTTTAAGGACTCATGGTATAGGGTTAATTTTTAGATGTTATGGAGGTAAGGTGTAGATAGATAAATAATCAGATTGCATAGATTTAAATCTGGGACCCATGTGGTGGTAGGAAGAGTATTATAAATGTCTTTGAAGACCCCCATGGTATAAGGATTAACTTTAGATGCCATAGAGATCCATAAATACCTCCATGGCCATAGCTTAGTATATCATGGGGTTTATTATGAACCCCATGGTATAGGGATTTATTTTAGGTACCATGGGGGTCCACAGAGACCTCATGGTAATCTTTAGATTACATAGGAAGTCCATAGGGATCCCCATGGTAGTTAATAATTGGTGCCATGTGGGCCATAGGGACCCCCTGGTTATACTTTAGTTCAGGGGATACCCAAGCTCATAGGGGTTTGAATGTATTAAGGGGAATCCTGGGTGATATCCAGTTCATTGGGGTTAGCAGGTATTAAGGGGAAATTCTGAGGGATATCTGGGCTCATAGAATGTAGTATTATTAACCCCTTAGTTGTATCAGAATTGAGAAAATCTCAAGCCTCAAATCCAACCCATATTGAGGCATTTTGCAGCCTTTACGGAGGGTTGTAACAATAGGCTTTTATAAAATGTTGAGCACTTGGAAATACTTTATAAAATAGTTATGGGACGGGCTCTCAGTGCTTCAGATATTAGGGACATTTCAAGCCCTCAGAAAGCATGTGTCTGAGGTTAGATTTATGTGGGTGATGTGATAGCTCAGTAGGGATTTATGAGCCGTCTTCACTTGGTTCTCTTCTTATGGGAGTTGTGGAGTGGACGCCATAGAACCTAAAAATTGGAGCTAAAACGGGACTTAAAAAGTTGAGAGAAAACTGGCTTAAAAGTTAAAAAGGGCGATATTTAATAAAAATATAAAAATAAATCAGCATTTCATTGGCTAAATGTAGCGGATAATAATTACTAGGGTTCTTATTACGTGTGTTGCTGTTTTATGTTACCAATAAATAAAAGAAAAAGTGGTGCTAAAAACTAGAGCTTAGCCAGGGTAATGTGGTGGCTGTAGTGAGTAACAGTACTGACTATTAATGGGTGTTTATTAGGAGATTGTTAGTCCTCGTTAAGCTCGCGCTCATAAGGTGTTTGTGTCTTTTACCTGCGATTTTCCCGTGTGCAATGTCATGGAGGTCTAGGTATCACAAGGATCACTTTATTCTACTGCCAGGCTTGTTTTTTTTTTTGCATCGTTCAGTCGTTTCCGACTGCCCGTGACCTTATGGACTGTAACACACCAGGCGCATCTTTATGTCCATTGTCATACTGATCCACTTGGTTTTCATGGTAGAAAGTAAAGTGGGTTACCAGCTCCTTCTCCAGTGGTCCACAACATACAGTTCCTGGTATTCCTAGGCGGCCTCCCATCCAAGTACTGACCAAGCCCAACCCTGCTCGGCTTCAGGGTGGTGTGACCTCTTGGTTCCTTAACTGGAATCAAACCCAGGTCACAATGGTGAAAGCACCGAATCCTAACCACTGGCCCACCAAGGAATAGTTAGACTACACAGCGTCTAAAGTGAACAAAGTAAAGAATGCTAGGTTGTCACCCGAAGGGCATTGGTACCATTATACAGTTAGACAAGCATCGAACATGTGAAAGTAGAGTATGTGGAGCACAGTAGGATATTATATGGCTCTTCTGAAACATATTAAGGCCAACATTAAGCAAAGATAAACTTGACAAAATATATTATTAAAAGCTAAAGATTATACAAAAAAAAGCTTTATATGTGATAATGTGTACAATGATGTCATATACATTTTAATTTGAATATACATTTTTTTTTGTTTCATTCATTTTTATTATCATCAATGTCAATTTCAGTTAAGTAATAAAGTATTACTTACAGGTCAAAACAGTGCAATCTACTGAGTAAAACATTCATTTATTTGGCCTAGTCTAAAGCATGAACAACATGGTGATTCCTTCAACATCTTTTCCCTTTTCCATTTATATTGTAATGTATTTATGGTTACTAAGGTCTTTATTTTATTTTCTTTATACTTTCTATATTGTATCTAGACCTTGTAACTAGAATATAACTACGATAAACCAATGTTATTTTATTTATCGCTTTATTTAGAAGAACATTCTAGCTAAATAATAAATTATAATATTTTAAAATCATATAAAATAAACTATATGTACCATTAGTTTTGTTTTTGATTTTTCTTTATATCAACTATGATGTTCAAATTTTGTTTCAGAAGATTCGGGTTCAAGAATCGACTCTGTGGCCTAATGTTATTTCTCTTCTTGTGACTTTGGCATATGTCATTCGGGATTTCATTAATTTAATGAATTGAAATGGAATGAGTGGAGTTAATCCAACAATCACATATCCTTGTGAATTTCGGAAGAGTGTTATTCAATGCATGTGTCATTTGTTTGTAGATCATTATGTAGTTTAGTTTCTGAATTATGTATTTGCTATCTAATAATGGTGTCTGCTATCGTTTGGCAAATTGATTTTTGGCATCTGCCAAACGATAGAAGACACCATTATTAGATAGCAGCTAACATTAAGAATTGTAGCCATTTATTGGGATGTTTATTTACATTTGGTGTTGGTATACCTAGTAGGCATAGTTCTATAGATGGATTTATAGTAATATTGAACATAGTGGAGTCTAGGTTGGTGGTATTAATCCATATGTGTTGTATTATGGGGCAATCCCACCAAGTATGGGGAAATGTTCCTATGGTTTTACAATTTCTGAAACATTGTGCGAGGGTTTGAGGATTTAATTTGTTTAATTTATCAGGTGTAAGATATACCCTATGAAGAACTTTGATGGCTGTTTCCAAATAGCTGAAATATATAGAGACCTTTGAAAGGTTAGTATTTATCTTCCCCCATTTGTTAAGATCCCAAGAGATCCCTATATATTGTTCCCATTTTGTCATATATTGTTATTTTGTTTCAGTTTGGGAATTGTTAAGTGTTGCATATAAATCTTTCAAAATTCCTCTTGTAAGTGGGGTTTGTTCACGTATTCTTGAAAATCACGTATGTTGCGGTGATCCCTATTTCTTTATCATGCTTAAAACTTGGTGGTTGATTTTAATATAATTAAATAATTCTTTGGAAGGTATTGGGTATTTTTCTTTAAATTGTTCTGTATTGAGTATTTGATCTCCTGACATCCAAGCTCTAAATTTGTTTAGTATAAATGTATATCACCAAGCTTTGTAATTTATCCCAGGTTAATATTATTATTATTAATGTAGAGTTAGTGGGGAAAGAGAATGTTTCAGCTGACATTTGCACTTCTCCATTGTTTTAGTGATAGTTTTATCATGGGATTATTGGTTTTTATTTAATAGGAGGGTAATGGAGTAGGAGTCCATAGGACATTATCCCAACTATATGGTTTCATTTGTTGATTTTCAATGAACACCCATAAGGGTTGATGTTCAGTTGAGTGCGATTGTGGTATAAATGAAATTTGAGCGACTTTAAAGTAGAGTTTTAAGTTGGGGCAAGCTAGACCTCCTGATTCTTTGCTTCTATACATAATTGATTTGTTAATCCTAGAGTGTTTGTGTTGTCATATATATCTAAAAAGAGCTTTTTGAAATTTCTCCAGATCTTTGTAAATAACGTGGATGGGTAAGGTTCTAAAACTGTATAATATTTTTGGTAGTGTATTTATTTTGACTGAATTAATGCGTCCTGTCCACGATAGTTTATATGAATTCCATTTTTGAAGGTCATCTGTTAATGTCTTAAATAAAGGTGGAAAATTCACTTTGTAAAGGTCAGAAATATCTTGTGTTAAATTTATTCCCAGATATCTTATATATTTTTTTTAGCCAGGAGAATGGAAATTTCAATTTTAATTGATTTAGTAAATGTGGCGTGATTTGTGCCTCCATTGCTACGGTTTTATTTATGTTAATTTTAAGTCCTGACCCACACCTGAATGATTCCAGAGGGCCCTTTAATGTTTGTAAAGGGTCTGTTAGCGTGCATATTATGTCACCTGCGAATAAACAACATTTGCATTGGTGGATGCAGATTTTAATGTCTTTGATTTCGCTATTTGGTCTTAGGGATATTATTCGTCTTAGCTTTATGATGGAGTTGAGAATCCTTCTGATGTTGTCTCCTGTTTGTCATAGAGGTACAAACCCTACATGGTCTTTATGTATTATGTAGAAGTTTGAAAGCCTGATTGACATTATTATTATAGCTAGAATTTTGATATCCCCATTTAACAATGATATGGGGCAGAATTATTGACTTTTAGAGGATCTTTGTTGGGTTTTGGGAAGAAGATCATATCGGCTTGTTTTAATTCGGGGGGCATTAGTTTGCCCTGGAGAATAGCATTATATATTTTACATAGATATGGAGCTAAAGAGTTGCTCCTTCAGAAGCAGATTGGAGGTGGCCTAGGTGAGTCAGGAACTCCTAAGCAGCAGGATTTATTTGGAAGTGTCATGGAGAATGCCACTCTTCTCAGCAGAAGATCAGAGGACGCATGGAGGATGTCAATTTTCCATAGTGACAGATGGGAGGTGGCGTAGGTGACGCAGGCACCCCATAGCAGCAGCAGGATTTCATGCATGGAGGATACTGGCGCTCCCCAGTGCAGAATGGAGATGAAATGAAGGATACCGGAGTTCCTATACAGCAGATGGGACCCAGTAGCAGAATAGAAGTTACATGGGGGATGCCAACTCTCCCTAGTGACATATGTGAGGTGGCATAGGTAAGTCAGGCACTTTCCAGCTGCTGCAGCAGAACTTTTTGTGAGATGGCATGGAGGATGTGATTGCTCCTAAACAGCAAGTGGAAGGTGGAGTAGCAGGTGTTAGTAGTCTAAAAGCAGGTGAGAAGCACTTTCCAGAGGCAACAGGAATTCATGGAAAGCTGCATCGGGATTGACGGTGCTGCCCAGCAGGAGAAGGGAGGTAGCACAGTTGGCAGGAGCAGATTGAAAGGGAGCTGGGAAAGTTTCTTCATAACAGAGAAGTTTGGGAGACATCGTGGCTGGCATTAATCATCTCAATATTAAATTAGAAGTGAGGCAGGAGGAGGATCTCCCATGAAGACTGAGCTTGTGCCAGGGGTGACCTACGTGAGGCGCTCTAGCATGAAATACATGCCCTAGTCTTGACAGCTGAAGTTTTGAGCCAAGAAGCAACCAGGATGCAGCCTCTGCTCTATCAACTTTGTTGGTGAGATTGGGCATGTCGTCCCCACCTCTGCAGCAATTGAGCCCTTCCTGAACTACGAATGCAGCACCAACTAAACTGTTTCACAACTAGGACCCGTCAGGCTCCGCCCCTGTTTTACTAACCAGTCACATATATTGCAACAGCACTGAGTAAGTATGTTAATTTGGCCTTCTGGTAATTAGGTTACCAAGTAATATTGTTTAGTGGCAGTACTACTGTTTAATTACTTTTTGTAAATGAGTTTAGTTACCATATGATTTTCCAATAAAGAGATCTTCTGGTTAAGAGATAACTGGTAGAACTATGTTTGTTTACTAGATGCTGTGATTTCCATGCTCTGTTTGTGGTTGTCAAATCTGAGGAAAACGTTACTAATATATTACACTTTGTTATTTAATTGTTCAGTCATGTACAACTCTCTATGACTCCATAGAACACTGTATAGAAGACATATCTACCATCTATTGCCATTCTGAGCTCCATCAAGCTCATATTCATTGCTTCAATAACCTCTTTTATCCATCTCTGCCATCCTCTTCATCATGTGCCTTTCCGGCATCAGAGCCTTCTCTAGGTCTTCTTCTGATATGGTAAAAATATTTGCACTTTATCCTCATGATCAAACCCTGCAATTAGCAACTTGGCTTGGTTTCTTGTAGTTTTGATTGCAAAATTCTAGAAGAGACCAGGATGTATTATATAAAATGAGCAACGTGAAGAGATAAAAGAAGATAACAAAATAGGTAAGTCAAGAGATCTCTTCAAGAAAAGTGGGGATCTCAAAAGGAACCTTTCATGACAAAGTGGGCGTGGTTTGAGATAAAAATGGTAGGGACATAACAGAAGCAGGTCAAATAAATAAGAGTTGGCAGATCTACACAGGGAGGATAGAAAGGGGGAGATAGGAGGTATGATGAAGGATTGGAATGTGACGTAAAAAGAGAGAGAGATTGGATGGGGAGAAAGGGATAATGATAAGGAAGATTTGTGGGGGAGAAGAGGCTAGGAGAGCGGATGGAGGGAAATGAGGGGATGAGGGTGATGTATAATTAAATCAAGCAATATCTCAGTCAATTCTTTATTGATTAAAAATTAGCTTTAGATGTAATATTTTCCACATTTATAATGACCATTGTATAGTTACATTTAGTGGAAAGAGGTCTGTTCAACCCATTATAAGGTATGAGCACCTTATATTTATTAAAAGAACAAAATTCTCTTTTTGTACAGTACAAAGTGTAATTCTTCATGACAATGGGCTCATCAATCACTTTGAATTATTAAAAAAATCTATAACAATTCTGTATCATATTATACATATTAGTATCACTTAGAAACAGAGAATACATTTGCAGACAGCTTGACATTTATGAGCCTTTCAGTACCTAAGAGCATTGTTATTTTTCTTTTACAGCTCTATAGGGTCAATGCTTTGTTTGATGCAACAAGTGTACATAGAAAGTAAGAAAATTAATGGCAGGGGTTATTGAGGTCAAAAATATATAAAGATTATATAAAATATATATATATAACTTAGCTTACATGTTCACACATGTATTATGAGTGTTCAGCATGATGATGTAGAGCTAAGTCCATGCGTTCTGGATCCCTTAAATCGAAAGGTTATTGGTAGCCAAGCAGATAGCAGCCATGCACAGTCCAGCCCCATATCATGTATTGTAATAATACAAGCTGATACATTAGTAGAGCTTACTGCTGAAAAGTTCTATGAATGTGATTTTCAACTCAGATATCCATAGATCTTTATGACCTTGCTAATGTTTTTGAACAATTACATTTATATGATCTTAATAGAATTGCATGATGCGTCATTTTGATGTGTAATGACGGACTCATATTAAACATTCCCCACATCCCATAAATACAAATGGTCTTTATCCTATGTGAGTTTTCTTGTGTTATTTCAAATCTGACTATGTTGATTGAGCTATGAGTGACTGAAACATTTCTCACATTCAGTACATAAAAAAAGTTTCTTCTCCTGTATGAGTCCTCTTATGTTTATTAAGTACAGAGAGACGACTGAAACATTTCCCACATTCAGAACATGGAAAATGTTTTTTCTCCTGGATGAGTGATCTTATGTGTATTAAGCTATGAGGCCTGACTGAAACATTTCCCACATTCAGAACATGGAAAATGTTTTTTCTCCTGTATGAGTCATCTTATGTCTATTAAGATGTGAAGCCAGCCTGAAAGATTTTCCACATTCAGAACATGAAAAAGGTTTTTCTCCTGTATGAGTCATTTTATGGCCATTAAGAGCGGAGCGCTGACTGAAACATTTCCCACATTCAGAACATGGAAAAGGTTTTTCTCCTGTATGAGTCCTCTTATGTGTATTAAGAGCTGACAGCCGAGTAAAACATTTCTCACATTCAGAACATGGAAAGGGTTTTTCTCCTGTATGAATCATCTTATGTCTATTAAGCTGTGAGGCCTGACTGAAACATTTCCCACAATCAGAACATGGAAAAGGTTTTTCTCCTGTATGAATCATCTTATGTGTATTAAGATGTGAGGCCTGACTAAAACATTTTCCACATTCAGAACATGGAAAAGGTTTTTCTCCTGTATGAGTCATCTTATGGCTATTAAGAACTGAGAGCTGAATGAAACATTTCCCACATTCAGAACATGGAAAGGGTTTTTCTCCTGTATGAGTCCTCTTATGTGTACGAAGAGCTGAGAGATGACTGAAACATTTTCCACATTCAGAACATGGAAAGGGTTTTTCTCCTGTATGAGTCCTCTTATGGTTATTAAGATCTGAGACACGACTGAAACATTTCCCACATTCAGAACATGGAAAGGGTTTTTCTCCTCTATGAGTCCTATTATGTTTACTAAGATCTGAGAGATGACTGAAACATTTCCCACATTCAGAACATGGAAAGGGTTTTTCTCCTGTATGAGTCCACTTATGGTTATGAAGAGCTGAGAGCTGACTGAAACATTTATCACATTCAGTACATGCAAATGGTTTTTCTACTGTCTGAGAAATGTGGTCTTCTCCAAGGGTATTCCAAATTTTGGATGAATCTGTTGAAAACAAAAGCACCAGAGTAAATTCTGACAGCTTTAACATACTTCTAAATGGAAACGATTAGTTGGTATATACCTAACCAATTTGCAGTTAATATGAGACCAAAAATGATTTAGCTTAGTCTATTAATTTAGTGGAAGTTAACCCCTTATGAAAACACAACATATTTTGTAATCACACGAAAATGAAGCAAAAGATGTTTAAATGTCTGTAGAGTGCAGTGTGATCCAGTGCCAACCAATTATTGTCAATTATGGTCTTTTGTCTAGCTAAATATAATGGTCTGAAAAATGATATTTAAAAGAAAAAAAGAAATACTGTATAAACAGAAACTTTACATATTGCAACTTCTACGTGCAATTATTGCCTGCTGCAGGCTGTCATTTTTTATGTCTGTTACTGGGTGGGTGTTTCTGTAAACTAACAATCTCCCCATTAGTGCTGCTAAGAGCACGACCTGCAGTTACTGACACTGTCCCGCTGTGATATTCCTTCCAGCAATATTGATTCCGGCTTTGGATTCATCCAGCCCGGCCTTACGCATGATGTAGTTGAATAAATAAGGTGACAATATACAACCTTCCTGCACAGCTTTTCCTATCATGAACCATTCCGTTGTCCCATGTTCTGTTCTTACCGTTGCTTCTTGGTCCAGATACAAAATTCCTCAGGAGGTGGATGAGATGATCTGGTACTCCCATCTCCTTAAGAACTTGCCACATTTTGTTGTGATCCACACAGTCAAAAGCAGAAGTAAATGTTTTAATGGAACTCTCTTGCTTTCTCTATTATCCACTGGACACTTGCAATTTGATCTTGTGCCTCTTCCTCTGCAGAACCCGGCTTGAACATCTGGTAGTCCCTGGTCCATATATTGTCTGAGCTGAGCTTGTAGGATCTTAAGCATTACATTGCTGGCATGTGAAATGAGTGCAATTGTTCATTAATTGGCGCACTCTTTAGCACTGCCCTTTTTGGGATTGGGATGTAGACTGACGTTTTCCAGTCTATTGGCCACTGTTGAGTTTTCCAAATGTGTTGGCATAAAGCAAGCAGCACTTTCACCACATCTTCTTGTATAATTCGGAATAGTTCAATTGGGATTGCATCAACTCCTGCAGCCTTGTTAGACATCTCACTTCACTCTCCAAGACGTCTGCTCCAGCTCATTGGACATTGGATTCTTGACCACGGTAGAAGATTTGGTGGTTGTCTCCCAGAATATCGATGTTTAGCCTTGTCATCTCATTTCTGACCACATCTAGTTGCCTTGGTTCATAGCTCTGTTGGTTTGTGTAAATCGCCATTTTAGAATCATAATTAGTTGCGGTTCGCAAGCATTTTCTGTCCTTTGTAATAGTATATTTTGTACCTCGTACATTCATGTGTGAAAGTGGTACACGGTTGGCTGCGTATTGGTCGTGTAGCCTCGTTTTCATTTTTGGGCGGCCATTTTTTTTCTAGCTCAGGTGATTTTTGACTGGGAAACTCGGCCAAATCGACTTAAATTCGCATTCCACCTCACTCCCAGACATCCTGGCTGTTCCCCCCTGCTGTGTGTGATGTTTTAGTTGTATTTTTTATGTTATTTTTTGTGTTTTTTGGTTTGCGCGGTTCGAACTTAACTCCTGTTTTTTTTTCTAAGTCCCGCGTTGGTCAACTGCTTGCAGCCTAAGTGTGAGGAATTGACTCTGCTGGGATTCAAACCCTGGTTTGCATGTTGCTAAACCTCTTCCCTACCGGTACGCCAGCCTGCCTCTCGCAGATTTACCTGAGATCTGATACCTTGACTCTAAAAGCAATGCAATCAGTGACAACTCTCTTTAGCTGTGTCTGGTCAGCTGTCTGGTTCTTGGCCTATATTAGGCACTTCCTGTCTCTGTATCCTTGCCAGATTATTGTTGGTTCCTGATCCCTTCAATAAAGCTTGTTCCTGTTTCACCTACAAGTTGCTGAACTGGATTATTGCTGACCTTGGCTACTGGTCTCCACAACCTTGTGATTCCTATATCATTACACTAAGGTGATCTAGCAATTACTAAGTGTTGGGTGGCTAAGTCCCGCTCATCGCCTTTGTTTCAGTGCCTTGACGGCTCGCCTCGCAACGCAAAGCTCCAAGGTGACGAGCGCTAAAGGTGATGAGTGGGACTTAGCCACCCAACACTTAGTAAACGCTAGATCGCCTTAGGCTGCAAGCAGTTGACCAATGCGGGAATTAAAAAAATATAGCAGTTATGTTCGGCCGAACCGCGCAACCCAATAAACACAAAAAATAACATAAAAAATACAACTAAGTTACGTTCGTATTTTTCCTGTGTGTTACAACCCCAGGAGTGAGGGGGACAGGATCACCGCTTAACCCTTCTGCTTACTAGTATAGGGGCACTCCTAGATGGTCTGGGTTCTTACGGTCTCAGCATTTATGACTTGTTCAGGCCAGGATCTCAGGAACACAGGAGGTAAAAAGCAGGCTTGGCAAAATAATAAATGCTTTTATCTCTATCTTTCTCTAAAATGACAGATATACCTATTTTTGTATCAACCATCAGAGCAAACTTTATTAACTGACTCACAGCATGACAGTTACAGACTGACTCACAGCATGACAGTTACAGATGACATCACAACATTCCAAATGCAGTTAACTGGCTACAACTAAAATGTAATATAGAGTTTAAACACTTAACATCACATTGTCTTTGTAATAAAACTAGGTGGCTGGTTTTTGGCGCACTGCGCATTTGCTGTGTGGATGTGTTAGGAATTAGGAGCCTGCTATTGACTGATATTAGTAATGATTGGCAAAAGTTATAGACGCCCCCCCCCCCCCCGCCCTTATCAAGCTCTCTTGAGTCATACATTACTATACTGTGCTGCACAAACAATAGATGTATATCTCCTGAATGATGTACTACAGAGGTAAACAGCTATTGCAATGTATAGACAGTTTTTAATCCTCTTTAAGATAAAATCCTTATGGTTAAAGTGTGCCGTTACAGAATGTATTATTAATGTTCTTATTTTGTATTACTTACTCACCTTCCCTGATACTCCCAGGACTCTCCTCCTCCTTCACCTGCTGCTGATCTCTTATATTCAGATCTTCTTGTTCCACCTTGGAGACAACTGGAGGCCTCACATCTAAAGGTACTACAGATAGATATAAACCGATTATAGACTTTCCCATTTTATTATTTACTATCAATCTGGTGTTTGTGTCTTATTAATATTTAAATCCTTTAGTAGAAAGATCCACAAAGACGGAAACAACCAAATGTTATTACTTTGTATGGAGAGAAGACCAGATATTGTGTCATTGGGGAGAAAATCACCTTTATCATGAGCTGTGATGTGTGTAAAACTTCCTGGGTGAAAGATGAAGGATAAATACACCTCAGTAAGGACTGAAGTAAGTAATAATTGTCCATAAGATATTACTCACCTTCACTGATATTTACAGGAATTTCCTCTTCTTTAATCTCCCGGGGACTCCTCATATTTGTCTCTTCTTCTTGGTCAGACTCAGAGAGAACTAATGGTGTCACTTTGTCACTGTCTGTACAAATAAACATGAGACGGTCACACGCTGGGATTTGTTACACGTCTTTATGGTCAGTACAAATAAACATGAGACGGTCACGCGTTGGGATTTGTTACATGTCTTTATGGTCTGTACAAATAACATGAGACAGTCACACACTGGGATTTGTTACACGTCTTTATGGTCTGTACAAATAAACATGAGACAGTCACACGCTGGGATTTGTTACATGGTTTTACGGTCTGTACAAATAAACATGAGATGGTCACATGCTGGGATTTGTTACATGTCTTTATGGTCTGTACAAATAAACATGAGACAGTCACACGCTGGGATTTGTTACACATCTTTATGATCAGTACAAATAAACATGAGACAGTCACACGCTGGGATTTGTTAAACATCTTTAAGATCAGTACAAATAAACATGATATGGTCACACACTGGGATTTGTTACATGTCTTTGTGGTCTGTACAAATAAACACGAGACGGTCACACGCTGGGATTTGCTACACGTCTTTATGGTCTGTACAAATAAACATGAGACGGTCACACGCTGGGATTTGTTACACTTCTTTATGGTCTGTACAAATAAACATGAGAAGGGCACACGCTGGGATTTGTTACACGTCTTTTTGGTCAGAACCACCAGACTCAAGACGTCACTCAGACCCCAGGACTCTAATGAGTCATACATACATATAAAAGACATGTATTAAATGGATGATCTCTGTCACCAGACATGACGTGAGAAGATCTCACCTCTAGGTCTCACATAAATGTATTTTAGTGGAGGATCCATGTAATAGGACATGTTCTGCTTAACGTGTAATTTAATGACTTGATATATATATATATATATATATACCATATATACTGCATGGGAATGGATGTAATATGAAGTATGTGTGTATCCCTCTAGAATGAGTGAGGTATATATAACCCTCCACTCACAGTACACACATACATATTGTATATATCATGAGAATAACACTATATACTGCACAGAATTTATGTAATATGTAGTGTGTGTGTATATCCCTCTAGAATGAGTGTGTGTATTAGTATGGTCAGTCTCCTATATATATCCCTTAGGCCTGTATAGTTGTACATACACCCCATACTCCCCACTCATACTATAGATATATATAACCCTCCACTCACAGTACAAATACACATATTGTATATATCATGGGAATAACACTATATACTGCATGGGAATGGGTGTAATATGTAGTGTTTGTATGTATATACCTCTAGAATGAGGTTGACTATTAGTACGGTCAGTCTCCTATACATATCCCTTAGGCCTTGAATAGTTGTACATACACCCCTTACTCCCCACTCATACTATATATATATATAACCGTCCACTCACAGCACACACACATATTGTATATATCATGGGAATAACACTATATACTGCATGGGAATGGATGCAATATGTAGTATGTGTGTATATCCCTCTAGAATGAGTGTGTGTATTAGTATGGTCAGTCTCCTATACATATCCCTTAGGCCCTGTATAGTTGTACATACACCCCTTATTCCCCACTCATCCTATAGATATATATAACCCTTCACTCACAGTACACACACACATATTGTATATATCATGGGAATAACACTATATACTGCATGGGAATGGATGCAATATGTAGTATGTGTGTATATCCCTCTAGAATGAGTGTGTGTATTAGTATGGTCAGTCTCCTATACATATACCTTAGGCCCTGCATAGTTGTACATACACTCCTTACTCGCCACTCATACTATAGATATATATAACCCTCCACGCACAGTACACACACACATATTGTATATATCATGGAAATAACACTATATACTGCATGGGAATGGATATAATATGTAGTATGTGTGTATATCCCTCTAGAATGAGTGTGTGTATTAGTATGGTCAGTCTCCTATACATATCCCTTAGGCCCTGTATAGTTGTACATACACCCCTTACTCCCCACTCATACTATACATATATATAACCCTCCACTCACAGTACACACACACATATTGTATATTTCATGAGAATAACACTATATACTGCACGGACATGGATGTAATATGTAGTGTGTGTCTGTATATCCCTCTAGAATGTGTGTGTATTAGTATGGTCAGTCTCCTACAAATATCCCTTAGGCCCTGTATAGTTGTACATACACCCCTTACTCCCCACTAATACTATAGATATATATATAACTCTCCACTCACAGTACACACACACATTGTATATATCATGAGAATAACACTATATACTGCACTGACATGGATGTAATATGTAGTGTGTGTGTTTCCTTCTAGAATGAGCGTGTGTATTAGTAAGGTCAGTCTCCTATACATATCCCTTAGGCCCTGTATAGTTGTAGACACACCCCTTACTCCCCACTCATACAATAGATATATATAACCCTCCACTCACAGTACAAACACACACATAGTGTATATATCATGGGAATAACAGTATATACTGTATGGGAATGTATGTAATATGTAGTGTGTGTGTGTATATCCCTCTAGAATGAGTGTGTATATTAGTATGGTCAGTCTCCTATACATATCCCTTAGGCCCTGTATAGTTGTACATACACCCCTTACTCCCCACTCATACTATAGATATATATAACCCTCCACTCACAGTACACACACACATATTGTATATATCATGAGAATAACACTATATACTGCATGGACATGGATGTAATATGTAGTGTGTGTGTATATCCCTCTAGAATGAGTGTGTGTAATAGTATGGTCAGTCTCCTATACATATCCCTTAGGCCTTGTATAGTTGTACATACACCCCTTACTCCCCACTCATACTATAGATATATATATATATATATATATATAACCCTGCACTCACAGTACACACACACACATATTGTATATATCATGGGAATAACACTATATACTGCATGGATATGGATGTAATATGTAGTGTGTGTGAATATCCCTCTAGAATGAGTGTGTGTATTAGTATGGTCAGTCTCTTATACATATACCTTAGGCCCTGCATAGTTGTACATACAACCCTTACTCGCCACTCATACTATAGATATATATAACCCTCCACGCACAGTACACACACACATATTGTATATATATCATGGGAATAACACTATATACTGCATGGGAATAGATGTAATATGTAGTATGTGTGTATATCCCTCTAGAATGAGTGTCCCTTAGGCCCTGTATAGTTGTACATACACCCCTTACTCCCCACTCTTACTATAGATATATATAACCCTCCACTCACAGTACACACACACATATTGTATATTTCATGAGAATAACACTATATACTGCACGGACATGGATGTAATATGTAGTGTGTATGTATATATCCCTCTAGAATGTGTGTGTATTAGTATGGTCAGTCTCCTATACATATTCCTTAGGCCCTGTATAGTTGTACATACACCCCTTACTCCCCATTTATACTATAGATATATATAATCCTCCACTCAAAGTACACACACACATTGTATATATCATGAGAATAACACTATATACTGCACAGACATGGATGTAATATGTAGTATGTGTGTATATCCCTCTAGAATGAGTGTGTGTAGTAGTATGGTCAGTCTCCTATACATATCCCTTAGGCCCTGTATAGTTGTACATAGACCCTTTACTCCCCACTCATACTATAGATATATATAACCCACCACTCACAGTACACACACACATATTGTATATATCATGAGAATAACACTATATACTGCACAGACATGGATGTAATATGTAGTGTGTGTGTGTATATCCCTCTAGAATGAGTGTGTGTATTAGTATGGTCAGTCTCCTATACATACCCCTTAGGCCCTGTATAGTTGTACATACACTCCTTACTCCCCACTCATACTATAGATAAATATAACCCTCCACTCACAGTTCACACACATATTGTATATATCATGGGAATAACACTATATACTGCATGGGAATGGATGTAATATGTAGTGTGTGTGTGTATATCCCTCTAGAATGAGTGTGTGTATTAGTATGGTCAGTCTCCTATATATATCCCTTAGGCCTGTATAGTTGTACATACACCCCTTACTCCCCACTCATACTTTAGATATATATAACCCTCCACTCACAGTACACACACACATATTGTATATATCATGGGAATAACACTATATACTGCACAGACATGGATGTAATATGTAGTGTGTGTGTGTATCCTTCTAGAATGAATGTGTGTATTAGTATGGTCAGTCTCCTATATATATCCCTTAGGCCTGTATAGTTGTACATACACCCCTTACTCCCCACTCATACTTTAGATATATATAACCCTCCACTCACAGTACACACACACATATTATATATATCATGGGAATAACACTATATACTGCACAGACATGGATGTAATATGTAGTGTGTGTGTGTATCCTTCTAGAATGAATGTGTGTATTAGTATGGTCAGTCTCCTATATATATCCCTTAGGCCTGTATAGTTGTACATACACCCCTTACTCCCCACTCATACTTTAGATATATATAACCCTCCACTCACAGCACACACACACATATTGTATATATCATGGGAATAACACTATATACTGCACAGACATGGATGTAATATGTAGTGTGTGTGTGTATCCTTCTAGAATGAATGTGTGTATTAGTATGGTCAGTCTCCTATACATATCCCTTAGGCCCTGTATAGTTGTACATACACCCCTTACTCCCCATTCATACTATAGATATATATAACCCTCCACTCACAGCACACGCACACATATTGTATATATCATGGGAATAACACTATATACTGCATGGGAATGGGTGTAATATGTAGTGTGTATATCCCTCTAGAATGAGTGTGTGTATTAGTATGGTCAGTCTCCTATATATATCCCTTAGGCCTGTATAGTTGTACATACACCCCTTACTCCCCACTCATACTTTAGATATATATAACCCTCCACTCACAGCACACACACACATATTGTATATATCATGGGAATAACACTATATACTGCACAGACATGGATGTAATATGTAGTGTGTGTGTGTGTATCCTTCTAGAATGAGTGTGAGTATTAGTATGGTCAGTCTCCTATACATATCCCTTAGGCCCTGTATAGTTGTACATACAACCCTTACTCCCCACTCATACTATAGATATATATAACCCTCCACTCACAGTACACACACACATTGTGTATATATCATGGGAATAACACTATATACTGCATGGGAATGGATGTAATATGTAGTGTGTGTGTGTATCCTTCTAGAATGAGTGTGTGTATTAGTATGGTCAGTCTCCTATACATATCCCTTAGGCCCTGTATAGTTGTATATACACCCCTTACTCCCCACTCATACTTTAGATATATATAACCCTCCACTCACAGTACACACACACATAGTGTATATATCATGAGAATAACACTATATACTGCATGGGAATGGATGTAATATGTAGTGTGTGTGTGTATATCCCTCTAGAATGAGTGTGTGTATTAGTATGGTCAGTCTCCTATACATATCCCTTAGGCCCTGTATAGTTGTACATACACCCCTTACTCCCCACTCTTACTATAGATATATATAACCCTCCACTCACAGTACACACACATATTGTATATATCATGGGAATAACACTATATACTGCATGGGAATGTATGTAATATGTAGTGTGTGTGTGTATCCCTCTAGAATGAGTGTGTGTATTAGTATGGTCAGTCTCCTATACATATCCCTTAAGCCCTGTATAGTTGTACATACACCCCTTACTCCCCACTCATACATTAGACACACAAACTTACATGTCCACAAGTTCCCCGCAGCTCCTTATCACCAACCTGTAGTTAGGATGTCTTCCTCATTCACTTCCGTATTTTTTTTTTTCTTAGGCTACGCCTTTCTGTGGCTAGGAAGACAAATTCCGGGACGGGACTATGGATCCGCCATGTTGATTATGGGCAAGAGCTGAGAAGTGATACGAAGTACTGGCAATAATGCTCTCCATGTTCCAGGATGAGATACATTATTAGTGAATAAGTTAAAACGATCTCACTGATTGCATTTTATATATGACACTGACAAGTTACATTACGGAGAAGGGGAGATCCACAGGGGAGGGGACAGGTGGGAGGGGGAGAAGAAGAGACACAGGGGAGATGGAGAGGTGGGGGCAGGTCAAGGAGAGACAAAGGGGAAATGGGGAGGTAGGACAATGAGAGACAGGGGAGATAGGGAGGTGGGACAAGGAGAGACACAGGAGAGAGAGGGAGGTGGGACAATGAGAGACAGGGGAGATGGGGAGGTGGGACAATGAGAGACACAGGGGAGATGGGGTGGTGGGACAAGGAGAGACACATGGGAGATGGGGAGGTGGGACAATGAGAGACACAGGGGAGATGGGGAGGTGGGACAAGGAGAGACACATGGGAGATGGGGAGGTGGGACAAGGAGAGACACATGGGAGATGGGGAGCTGGGACAAGGAGAGACACAGGGGAGGGGAGTTCTGGTGTATTTTACCCTCTGTGTGAGACATCTCTCTGAAGTTGATTTAAACAAACATGGGATCCAAGTAACGTAAGAATTTGGGACTGGAGCTGTGAGAGTATACTGGGGGAATCTACATATCTATTTATTTATTCTAGATGGTTTCTTACTTATATATACATATATATCTTTTTCTTCTTTTGTATAACTTTCCTTTTCTTAAGGCAACTACAGAAGCATGTAATATGATACAGTGTCCACAAGGTGGTGCTGTAGGATGAGGAATGGAATTTAGAAATATCTATAATTGCATTTTAGATTGGTTTGTAAGTTTCCACTAGATGGCGATGCAGGATCATAAATCACTTTCAGTGTCACCCTGAGAGGCTCTGTAAATGAGATCGCTCTGAGTATAAGAGAAAAGATGATTTTACATTACATTGTAATAATATATATATGTGTGTGTGCTGATAAAGATATATAGGCCGCACATTCTCTATAAATAAAGTACAGCTCTTAAAGCACCACTGTAGTACAATAAGAAAAATACAGTTGTTTGTCAGGTATGTACCAAACTAACAACATTAGCAGCTGTGTAAGTCATGGACATAAAACATTATTTAGGAAAATCTGTTTTTTTTTTAAGACTCTGTTTATCAGGAATCCATTTTGTGTTTGTTACATAATTTCCTCAGAGCTGGATCATGAGGGCATATGTTTTTGGTGAAGGGAAGTGTGGGGAATGAGTGAAGAGAGAGCCATTGTAAGGATAATTGTATAATACTGAAACCAACACAGCTCATTCCCTCTCATTGGCCCAGCGGCAGGCCCCTTGCATCATTCACTGCAACATCATCTCTACAGAAATGTAAAATCCCCTCAAGCACACAACTTCCATCTTTGTATCATGGATACCTCCAGGGTCCTGCAGAGGCATCAAATTGCATTTGTTATAACTAATTAGGAACTAAATATATTTATTTTTCAGACTTAACATGTCGTACAATTTGTTTTCCAGTTGGTATTTTATTGTTAAACAACTTGAGATGTCCGGCCACCGTGGAGTCATAGTCATTATTTATTGCACTTTGATGGCTGGCAATGCTGTTTGCCACACAATGTGAGGCTCTTACCCCTCTAACCTTCGGCGCTCATTGCGGGCCTCACAATGAGCACCTTCAGCGCTCATTGCGAGCCTCTCCCCCCCCCCCCTAAAATACAGGCCTTGTGATTAGAGCCTTTAGCGATCATCATGAGCCCTCATTGCAGACGTCGTCCAATCCGCTAATCTCAAGCCCGTAACTTTTTGCATATCGTGACCAACATTCGTTATTACGACAACTATTATATGTGATATATATGTTCAAAATACTTTGGAGTTTACTATAATGCTGTATTAGCTTTTAGCAATAGGGAGTTTTTATACTCCTTTGGGGCCCTCATGGTATGCTATTCCTTCCAGACAGGAGGTAACCTTCCATGGATCATAGTATTTTCATTTACTGGATACCCCACATTATTTTATCACTGCTTGCTTATACTTCTATGCAGACCGTTATCACCTTTTTATTATTGTTACTTTTTAGAGTATCAGTGTTTATTCTTTCTTTGGGTATATCCTCTTACCGTGTTATCATGTAGGATTTCAGCCAGCTCTGGGGCTTCAGTATTATACTAAGCCTTCCAGCTAGGAGGTATCCCTCAGGATCATAGATCCATCTTTATATATATTAGAGAATAGTGATGTCCCGAACAGTTCGCCGGAGAACTATTCGCGGCGATTTTCGCATGTTCGCGTCTGCCGCGAATGGCGAACACATGCACTTTTCGGTTAGGGGGGGTTAGCCCCCTATACTTTATCATTGAGGAAACTTTGAATCATTTATTTTATTTTATAATTTTTTTGTGTGTAATCTATGCCTGCCTGCCAGCGTGCGTGTGTGACAGGCTAACACCTAACAGCTTATATTGTGCTTATTTTCACTACTCATACCTGGTGGTGTAACATATATTGAAAACAACCATTTTTTTCCTGTAATCTAATTTCAGTTGCCTGCCTGTGTCAGGCTCACAGCTTATATTGTGCTCAGTGACATAAAACAACACTTTTTTGACTGTAATAGATTGAATAGCAATTGCCTGCCTACAGGCGTGTGTGTGAAGCCTATTGTATCTACTCTGCCATTTTTTGCCAGTGCACAGTGACACTCATATCTGGTGGCACCTTAGATTGCACGTGCAGTGCCCCAAGTTTGAAGTGGGAGGACCGACCAAGCATCTTTTTCCATCTCCCGCTTCCAAAAATCCATGCCATATACACGTCCCCTGATAGTGGACGTAACAGGGATTAAACCGATAGGAATAGTACTACTTAACAGTACACACCTTATAATAACGCAGACAGAGGCAACGCGTATAATCTTCCATGCTGTGCAGTGGAAGCCCCCAGACTCTGACCTGTGTATAATCTTCCATGCTGGGCAGTGGAAGCCCCCAGACTCTGACCTGTGTATAATATTCCATGCTGTGCAGTGGAAGCCCCCAGACTCTGACCTGTGTATAATCTTCCATGCTGTGCAGTGGAAGCCCCCAGACTCTGGCCTGTGTATAATCTTCCATGCTGTGCAGTGGAAGCCCCCAGACTCTGACCTGTGTATAATCTTCCATGCTGTGCAGTGGAAGCCCCCAGACTCTGACCTGTGTATAATCTTCCATGCTGTGCAGTGGAAGCCCCCAGACTCTGACCTGTGTATAATCTTCCATGCTGTGCAGTGGAAGCCCCCAGACTCTGACCTGTGTATAAGCTTCAATGCTGTGCAGTGGAAGCCCCCAGACTCTGACCTGTGTATAATCTTCCATGCTGTGCAGTGAAAGCCCCCAGACTCTGACCTGTGTATAATCTTCCATGCTGGGCAGTGGAAGCCCCCAGACTCTGACCTGTGTATAATCTTCCATGCTGGGCAGTGGAAGCCCACAGACTCTGGGAGTCTGAAGAAGAGGAGTCAGAGGAGGAAGGTGGCTTTAAGGAGGTGGAAGACCAAACAAAGCAGGCGTCCCAGGGGGCTTGTTGTCACCTTTCGGGGACCCTTGGTGGCGGGTGTAGGAAGAGACCTTCAATGACATCAGTGAGGACAAGGAACGGGACATGGCTAGCTTGGTATCCAACCTTGTGCAAATGGGGAGTTTGCGGTTGTTTGTGGTGCATTAAACGGGAGATTGGTCTGTTACTGTGAAGCGGGGGTAACCCTTACACTACCTGATCGATACAACATCATACCTGATGTTTTAAAGCATGTTATTCCAAACAAATTAGAAATGTTCGCCGGGTTCGCCGGTTCGCATACATTTGATGGAAGTTCGGGTCCGTTGTTCGCGATTCGAAAATTTGATGTTCGCGACATCACTATTAGAGAATCAGAAAATGACCTAATCCCACCAGCTGACCCAAGAATTGCGTCAGGTCCTTATGTGTTCCTCACAGCTCTGATGGGTCCTCCTCCCAAGCAGCATAGACTTCCATTCACCTCCATGAGTTCACGCAATGGTGTATGAGGGGTTGGTGTGAGCTGCCAGGTAATACTACAGGTGTATTTTTGGAAGTAGTGTTTGAAACTACCCGCCAACCAGAAAATATGACATTTCATCTCTTATCTCTATACTACTGATGAAACTTGGTTCCTAGGTGATTTAGGATTTTAGAACCACCATAAAAATAAAATGCTTCACTGGCCCTTTAAGGAGTGTCACCCCAGTTGACAGTATCAGAATCAGTCCAATTCTGATATAATGCAAATAATAATAAGGTAATGTTTCAATTCATCTAAATGTATAGGAGACTATAAATGTCATGAAATTCAGTCTTGGGAAGTCCTATGACCAAGAGAGACAAACCGTGTCCATCATATAATCCCTAAACACCCTGCAATGTGATAGGGCTATAAATTATGTATAAATATGTCACAGAGGGCCCATGGAAACCAAAGGACTGGACAAGAGAGTAACCTAAATTCAGTCCATGTAGGTCACTATTTTGTAGTCAAATATGCAACTTATAGAGTCCAACTAGAACCAATCATCAAAAAATAACTTGTTCCTGGAAGGGCCACAATAATCCCTATGTCTCACCAATGGAAACCTCCTATCTGGTGCGCCCCCCAAACTAGCTGAAAAACGCCCTATAATGATTGTAACGGAACCCATCCCTGTTTTACCCTGTTTTATGGTTATGGTTAAAATATGATCCTACTATTATACTGTATGTATGTTGGTTTATGCTCTGCAGAATATTAGCCCAGACTATTGCAGACCTTGGCATAATAGATAATCCTATTACAGAGACTCCTCATAAGATAAGGAAGTCTATTGTATAAAGTGTTTTCATTCTCAGACATAAGAACAAAGAAGGATGATCTAATCAATGTCTGATTGTATCAAAGTAGCCAGGTAGCCTCAGGGAGGTGTGACCCACCTATTGTCCCTCTATGTGTATTGTGTGACCAACTATGGGGGATGTGTATTGCCTGTGGGAAGAGATGTGTATATATATTTCTGCACATAACAAAATAAAGTCAGTATTTCTTTGACTCCCAAATTGAGTGTCGTCCAATATGGGAGGTTGGGGATGGTGAGACTGTTGTGCTTCTTGGATATTTTACCGTATACCAGCGGAGATATTGGATTCGTGTTCCAACTCCGTTACATTTGGTGGCAAGTGACGGAATTGTTCCCACGGTCAGAAGGACAGCTATAGGAGACACCATTCCGTGGAGTACAAATTGAGGGCAACGCTAGTATCCGTACAGCGCCCCTGGCTACAGCAGGATGGAACCGGCTAGTTTTCGGACAGCATTCCATGAAGAGGAGGAGGAGGCGGCCGTGGACTACAGGGATGCAGACAGAAAGGAACTCATGGAGGGAGACCGGGCAGCGGCTACAGTACCTCTTACGGACAGCACACAGACTGAGTTTGGAAGAGAACTCCAAAGCAGACTGGCCTTTTTCCCAGGTACGCTTCCCATAAGAACCTTGGAATGGTTAATGACAGATGTCCACAAATACATAATGGAAAAGCAGCGGGCACGGGGACGGTCCATCTTGGGAGCTGCTAACCCACCTCCCACCATTAACCCCCCCCAGCACTGCGTCCGGGTGGTGGGAACTACCAAACCCCTCCACGGTACATCAGGTGCCACACGTGTAACCAGCAGGGCCACATGCAGAGAGACTGTCCCAGAAACAGAAACCGCTCCACGTGGAATACTTCAACTAATTCCCCTCCCCAGCGACAGGGTGTACCCCAGGGAGCAGAAGGTGTCGTCCTTCCTCCCCAGCGACAGTGTGTAGCCCAGGGAGCAGAAGGTACCGTCCTTCCTCCCCAGCGGCAGTGTGTACCCCAGGGAGCAGAAGGTGCCGTCCTTCCTCCCCAGCGACAGTGTGTACCCCAGGGAGCAGAAGGTGCCGTCCTTCCTCCCCAGCGGCAGTGTGTATCCCAGGGAGCTGAAGGTGTCGTCCTTCCTCCCCAGCGACAGTGTGTACCCCAGGGGGCCGAAGGTGTTATCCTTCCCCCCCAGCAGCAGTGTAAACACCAGGGAGCTGAAGGTGTCGCCCTCTCTCCCCAGCGCCAACTTACCCTAACAAGGGGAGACACCAATCTCCCAGACGGCGCAGATGGGACCGTGGTCTCTGTGCCTGACCTACCGGGATGCTAGACAGCCTGTCCAGATCCCCAACTATCCTCACTGGGACAACCGGAGGAGGGGGGTAAGTACAAATTCCCCTCCCCAGCTAACTCCTAATGTGGCCCCAGGGTTAACAGAGGAAATGTTAACCCTCACTGACCCCCACCTTTCCCTGGCTACTGAGCCGGAATATGTCCCAAGTACCCCAGCAGAAGAGCTGACAGCGGGGCAGAGTGCAGTCGGCCTCTGCCCCCCCTTTGTCCCTTGTACAGAGCAGGATGTCCTGCAGGTTATACCAGCAGAAGAGCTGGCATCAGGGCAGAGTGCCGCTGGCCTCTGCCCCTCAAGTCCCCTCAGCGTGTTGCCCCATCACCACAGCGAAATATCTAGGTGCCTGGTTAGACATTTCCCCAAAGGGGAGATGTGTGACGAAGTGCCCTTCGCCACTTTGTCCTGGAGAGGACTTATTGCCAGCCTCCTGCCCTGCGACTATGGCCCTGGGACATATTGCCCTTTAAAAACAGTATTCGGCCATACCAGAGTGTATGTCCCTCATTCTGGCCCTTTACATACAGGGCGGTCATTCGGTACTTGCCCTGTGGGAGCGGTGATACCTCAGATAGCTATGCCATGGAGCCCATTCATATAATGAAAGACTATGGGAAAGACTTTAGCTACATGGCAATTGAACTGTGTGAATGGGATCTGAGCGCTATTCGGTAGTTTTGTGCGCTCAGATCCCAGCTATCTGGGGATATGGGAAATGTGAGTAAATGTGAATTGCAGTAATGCTGATGGGTTGTCAAACTAGAGAATTGACCAACAAATACTTTTGTCCGGACATCTTCAGGCCGATCCATTGGGATCAGACCGTGTATGCCGGCTTATGGTCACGGGGGAGGTGTGTAACAGAACGTGTAGAAAGAGACACAGGGGAGGGAAATAATTAAAAAAACACAGGGCAGGGAGAGGAGGGGGAGGAAGAGATGGGGAAAGAGACACAGGGGTCAGAGAGAGGTAGAGGCTCGCAATGAGTGCCGAAGGCAGGAAAGTAGCCGGTTGGACAACGTCTGCAATGAGCGATCATTGCAGAGCTCACGATGATGGACGAAGTTGAGCGGGGGAGAGGCTCGCAATGAGCGCTGAAGGTGCTCATTGTGAGGCATAAAAGTGGCAGGTTGGCCAAGGCCTGCAATGAGCGGCAAAGCCAAAGACACTCATTGCAAAGCCTGTAAATGTGCTCATTGTGAGGCCTGTGATGAGCGCCTTTGGCTCTCACCCCGCAACTTAGCAACATTGCATTGTGTGGCAAACAGCATTGCCAGCCTTCAAATTGTATTGCCATCATGTTTGACGGGTAAGTTGCTAGTGCAATAAATAATGACTATGACTCCCCGGTGGCCGTACATCTCACGTCGTTTAACAATAAAATACCAACTGGAAAACAAATTGTACGGCACGTTAAGTCTGAGAAATATATATATTTAGTTCCTAATTAGTTAAAACAAATACAGTTTGATGCCTCTGCAGGACCCTGGAGGTATCCATGATACAAAGATGGAAGTTGTGTGCGTGAGGGGATTTTACATTTCTGTAGAGATGATGTTGCAGTGAATGATGCAAGGGGCCTGCCGCTGGGCCAATGAGAGGGAATGAGCTGTGTTGGTTTCAGTATTATACAATTATCCTTACAATGGCTCTCTCTTCACTCATTCCCCACACTTCCCTTCACCCAAAACACAGGCCCTCATGATCCAGCTCTGAGGAAATTATGTAACAAACACAAAATGGATTCCTGATAAACAGAGTCTTCAAAACAACGGATTTTCCTAAATAATGCTTTATGTCCATGACTTACACAGCTGCTAATGTTGTTAGTTTGGTACTTACCTGACAAACAACTGTATTTTTCTGTTGTACTTCAGTGGTGTTTTAAGAGCTGCACTTTATTTATAGAGAATTTGCGGCCTATATATCTTCATCAGCACACACATATATATATATTATTAGAATGTAACGTAAAATCATCTTTTCTCCTTATACTCAGAGCCTCTCAGGGTGACACTGAAAGTGATTTATGACCCTGCATCGCCATCTAGTGGAAACTTACAAACCAGTCTAAGATGCAATTATAGTTATATCTAAATTCCATTCATTATCCTACATCACCACCTTGTGGACATTGTGTCATATTACATGCTTCTGTAATTACCATGAGAAAAAGAAAGTTATAAAAAGAGGAAAAATTATATATATATATATATATATATATATATATATATATATATATATATATATATATATATATATATATATATATATATATGAATAAAAGTAAGAAACCATCTAGAATATATTAGCCTTCCCTACCACGATATATATATAAATATATACACTAAATGGCACATGAACACCCCTCCATCAGACATGATAGATAGATAGATAGATAGATAGATAGATAGATAGATCGATAGATAGATAGATAGATAGTGTTGAATCTCCCAGTATAATCTCACAGCTCCAGTGCCATATTCTTATGTTACTTGGATCCCATGTTTGTTTTATTCAACTCCAGAGAGATGTCCCACACAGAGGGTAAAATACACTAGAACTCCCCTCCCCTGTGTCTCTTCCCCTCCCCTGTGACTCTTCACCCTCCCCTGTGTCTCTTCCCCCTCTCCCCTCCCCTGTGTCTCAACCCACCTCCCCCCCTCCCCTGTGTCTCTCCCCACCTCTCCCCTCCCCTGTGTCTCTGCCCCTCTCCTTAATGCAATCTGTCAATGTCATATATACAATGCAATCAGTGAGATGATTTCAATTTATTCCCTAGCAATGTATCCCATCCTATAACATGGCGAGCGTTGTTGCCAATACTTCATATTACTTTTTAGCTTTTGCCCATAACCAAAATGGCGGACCCGTAGTCTCGTCCCGTAATTTGTCTTCCTACCCACGGTAGGAGTAGCCTAAGGGGGGGGGGAGGGGGGACGGAAGTGAACGAGGAAGACGGCCTAACTAGGGGTTAGTTATAACGAGCTGCGGGGAACTTCTAGACATGTAAGTTTGTGCGACCTATAGTATGAGTGGGGAGTTAGGGGTGTATGTACAACTATACAGGGCCTAGGGATATGTATAGGAGACTGACCATACTCATTGCAGAGGGATATACACACATACTACATATTACATCCATACCCATGCAGTATATAGTGTTATTCCCATGATATATACAGTATGTGTACTGTGAGTGGAGGGTTATATATATATATATATAGTATGAGTGGGGAGTAAGGGGTGTATGTACAACTATACAGGGCCTAGGGATATGTATCGGAGACTGACCATACTAATACACACGCTCATTCTAGAGGGATATACACACACACTACATATTACATCCATTCCCATGCAGTATATAGTGTTATGTCCATGATATATACAATATGTGTGTGTGTACTGTGAGTGGAGGGTTATATATATATATATATCTATAGTATGAGTGGGGAGTTAGGGGTGTGTGTACAACTATACAGGGCCTAGGGATATGTATAGGAGACTGACCATACTAATACACACACTCATTCTAGAGGGATATACACACACACACTACATATTACATCCATTCCCATGCAGTATATACAGTAAATATATATATATATATATATCAAGTCATTACATTACACGTTAAGCAGAACATGTCCTATTACATGGATCCTCCACTAAAATACATTTATGTGAGACCTAGAGGTGAGATCTTCTCACTTCATGTCTGGAGACAGAGATCAACCATTTAATACATGTCTTTTATATGTATGTATGACTCATTAGAGTCCTGGGGTCTGAGTGACGTCTTGAGTGTGGTGGTTCTGACCAAAAAGACCTGTACCAAATACCAGCGTGTGACCGTCTCATGTTTATTTGTACAGACCATAAAGACGTGTAACAAATCCCAGCGTATGACCGTCTCATGTTTATTTGTACAGACCATAAAGACATGTAACAAATCCCAGCGTGTGACCGTCTCATGTTTATTTGTACAGACCGTAAAGCCATGTAACAAATCCCAGTGTGTGACCGTCTCATCTTTATTTGTACAGACCATAAAGCCATGTAACAAATCCCAGCGTGTGACCGTCTCATGTTTATTTGTACTGACCATAAAGACGTGTAACAAATCCCAGTGTGTGACCGTCTCATGTTTATTTGTACAGACAGTGACATAGTGACACCATCAGATCTCTCAGAGTCTGACCAAGAAGAAGAGACAAATATGAGGAGTCCCCGGGAGATTAAAGAGGAGGAAATTCCTGTAAATATCAGTGAAGGTGAGTAATATCTTATGGACAATTATCACTCACTTCAGTCCTTATTGGGGTGTATTTATCCTTCATCTCTCACCCAAGAAGTTTTACACACATCGCAGCTCATGATAAAGGTGATTTTCTCCCCAATGACACAATATCTGGTCTTCTGTCCATACAAAGTAATAACATTCGGTTGTTTCTGTCTTTGTGGATCTTTCTACTAAAGGATTTAGATATTAATAAGACACAAACACTAGATTGATAGTAAATAATAAAATGGTGAAGGTCTATAATCTATTTATCTCTCTCTGTAGGACCTTTAGATGTGAGGCCTCCAGTTGTCTCCAAGGTTGAACAAGAAGATCTGAATATAAGAGATCAGCAGCAGGTGAAGGAGGAGGAGAGTCCTGGGAGTATCAGGAAAGGTGAGTAAGTAATACAAAATGGCACACTTTAACCATTTTGATTTTATCTTAAAGAGGATTAAAAAGTTTCTATACATTGCAATAGCTGTTTATCTCTATAGTACATCATTCAGGAGATATACATCTATTGTTTGTGCAACACAGTATAGTAACGTATGACTCAAGAGAGCTTGATAAGGGCGGCGGCGGGGGGGGGGGGAGGGTCTTTAACTTCTGCCAATCATTACTAATATCAGTCAATAGCAGGCTCCTAATTCCTAACACATCCACACAGCAAATGCACAGTGCGGCAAAAGCCAGCCACCTAGTTTTATTACAAAGACAATGTGATGTTATGTGTTTAAACTCTATATTACATTTTAGTTGTAGCCAGTTCATAAGGAGTTAACTGCATTTGGAATGTTGTGATGTCATCTGTAACTGTCATGCTGTGAGTCAGTCTGTAACTGTCATGCTGTGAGTCAGTTAGTAAAGTTTGCTCTGATGGTTGATACAAAAATAGGTATATCTGTCATTTTAGAGAAAGATAGAGATAAAAACATTTATTATTTTGCCAAGCCTGTGTTCCTGAGATCCTGGCCTGAACAAGTCATAAATGCTGAGACGGTAAGAACCCAGACCATCTAGGAGTGCCCCAATACTAGTAAGCAGAAGGGTTAAGGGATGAACCTGTCCCCCTCACTCCTGGGGTCGTAACACACAAGACAAATACCAAATTAACTTAGTTGTATTTTTTATGTTATTTATGTGTTTATTGGGTTGCGCGGTTCGGCCGAACATAACTGCTATTTTTTTTAATTCCTGCGTTGGTCAACTGCTTGCAGCCTAAGGTGATCTAGCGTTTACTAAGTGTTGGGTGGCTAAGTCCTGCTCATCGCCTTTGGCGCTCGTCACC
The DNA here is from genome assembly GCA_027410445.1 of Discoglossus pictus. Lineage (NCBI taxonomy): Eukaryota > Metazoa > Chordata > Amphibia > Anura > Alytidae > Discoglossus > Discoglossus pictus. The sequence continues at coordinate 52,299 of JAPZIH010000831.1, read as the reverse complement.
TTGGAGCTTCGCGTAGGCAGTAAAACAAAGGCGATGAGCGGGACTTAGCCACCCAACACTTAGTAAACGCTAGATCACCTTAAGTTGATTTGGCCGAGTTTCCCACTCAAAAATCGCCTCAGCTAGAAAAAAACTGGCCGCCCAAAAATGAAAACAAGGCTACACAAGCAAAATACCGCCAACCGCGTACCACTTTCACACATGAACGTACGAGGTACAAAATATACTATTACAAAGGACGGAAGATGCTTGCGAACCGCAACTAATAACATTACGATTCTAAAATGGCGCTTTACACAACAAAACCAACATCTTGCCATCGCGCACGCAGCCTATTTCTAATGCACAGCTGGGACATTGATAACACTTACTCCTCAAGGCAGCAACAGTCCAACTCTACATTGCATGCTGCAGGAAAATAAAAACAGATTGTTACCTCTTCAGGCTAATGATTGCTGATATATTAATTAGAAATAGGTAAATTATATTAATTTATTAAGTAATTAATGAATTAATTATTAGTTAAAATACAAAAGATATATATTTCAGTCTTTGTGATGAGCGCCATCACAAAGACATACCTATCACAAAAAATACCTAGTTGTGCAATAGATATCTCTTTTCAGGAGAATCATTCCAATAAATTGATACTGGCTACAACTATAAAAAATTTCAGACTTGAAAAACCTCATTGGTCCGTTGAACAGCGTGGTGACGTTATGCGTATTACTGCGTCACCACGTTGTCCACGTTTTGCTATCCTAGGTTGTTATTCGGTCGCGTGATGACGTCACTACGTCGCCACGCACTTTGCATCCTTGGGAAAAACGCTACTGTATATTTGTTGATACCTAGTTGTGCAATAGATATCTCTTTTCAGGAGAATCATTCCAATAAATTAATACTGGCTACAACTATAAAAATGTTCAAACTTGAAAAAAAAATATATATAGAACATCATTGGACTAAACATACACAAATTGCACGTATCCATGGATATAATGATGAGACAATACCATCTCCCTCCCCCTCATAGCTTAAAATGAAAATAGTGACTGTGCTAAAAATATGAATAGAACTAAAGTGAGAATGTAATATGTGAAAGAATTATAAGATGTAATTCTACCTTAAAAAAGGGGTAAAAAAACTAGGTGTGTGTGTAAGAAAAACGTGTATGGATGGTTCTACTAATGACTAGATGCTAGAAGCATATATTACATAGTTACATAGTTACATAGGCCTCATTCTATTAGCGGCCGCAGCCGTTGGGGGGCCGCAAGGACCGGCCGCAAGCTATTCGGCTATTCTATTCCCTTGCGGCCGGCGCCTTGCTATCTCTTGCGGCCGCTCGCGCCAGAGGAAAGCCTTTGATCTAAAACGGCCCCAAGAGTTTCGGCCGTAAGAAATTCCTATTTGCAATTCAATTGCTCCGGGAAACCTCTCTGCAAGGCTAAAAACGAGCCGCTGCTTACTTGCAGGAAAGAGGTCCCGCTAGCACCAATTAAGCACATAAAATAGCTCAAATAAAGCCATCCTGCACTTTGAGAAGACTATAAAGGGATTTTAGGTGTTAGAAAAAATAGCACATAATTATCCTATACTCAAATCCGTAAAATATTTTATTTTTAATATCTGTAAAATATCCATGTAAAAAGTCCAGAGTGCTTGGAGCACCTCAGACCCGCCCACGCCGCAGCCGGAAAATAAACAGTTAATTTGAACTCGGGTTTGGGCTGATGTGCAAGCTTGAGAGTGGGTTCCTTTTAATCCTCATGTCCCCCAATATGATCCCTAGCATTTACAGAGCTGTACAGTGCAGGCTTGAATTTATTTTTGTGTTTTTAGATTTCTGCGCTTACGGCCAGTTCCCGGCCGTAAGATGAGATCCTTGCGGGGCCGTATAATAGAATCGCGAGTTAACAGAACCCCCGCAAGAAATCGCAGCCTTACGGACGATTTACGGCCGGTAATAGAATGAGGCCCATAGTATTTAAGGTTGAAAAAAGACTTTTAGTCCATCAAGTTCAACCTTCCAAGATCTCCCCCGATCTGCAATATGCGGATTAACTATTAATTCATTTGTTGTTAATTAATTATTAATCAATTATTTAATGTTTTTTTTTTTTTTTTTTTTATTATTATTAGTTAGTCCAGAGGAAGGCAAATAGAAAAAAAAACAAAAAAACAAGCGAGACTTAGCCAATTGTCTAAAGGGGAAATGTAAAAAATTTGGATCATTACTGTCTCTCTAATTATCCATGATAACCCTGAATACCCTTTTTAATTAGAAATAAATCTAGTCCCCTTTTAAAGTTATCTATCGAATCCGCTGTCACCACCTCCTCTGGTAGAGAATTCCACAGATTAACCACCCTTACTGTGAAGAACCCTTGTCTTTCTTTTAGGTGGAATCTTTTTACTTCTAACCTCAAGGGATGTCCTCTTGTCAGTTGAAAACCTCTTGGCACAAAAAGCTCCCCCGACAAATCTTTATACTGACCCTGGATGTATTTATATAGGGTAATCATATCTCCTCTTAGACGCCTTTTTTCTAGAGAAAATACGTTTAATTTGGTTAGTCTTTCTTCATAACTTAGCCCCTCCATTCCCCTTATTAGTTTGGTTACCCTTCTCTGTACCATTTCCAGCTCTAAAATGTCCTTTTTATGAAGTGGTGCCCAAAATTGTACTCCATATTCCAAATGAGGGCGTACTAGAGATTTGTATAGTGGCAGAATTATATTTGCTTCCCTGGCTTCTATACCCTTCTTAATACATGCTAATATTTTATTTGCCTTTGCAGCTGCTGCTTGGCTTTGAGCACTGTTACCTAGGTGGTTGTCCACAAGCACTCCCAAATCCCTTTCAATATCTGATACACCTAGATTTGCTCCATTAAGATTATAAATTGCATGGCTATTTTTCCTTCCCAGATGCATAACCTTACATTTATTCGTATTAAATCTCATCTGCCATTTAGATGCCCATTCCTCAATTTTATGTAAATCCCTTTGGAGGGAAAGCACATAATTTTCTGATTTAATTACCTTGCACAACTTTGTGTCATCAGCGAAAATGGAGACCCCACACTCCAATCCTACCTCAACGTCATTAATAAATATGTTAAAAAGGAGAGGACCTAATACTGAACCCTGAGGAACCACACTTACCACATTAGTCCAATCGGAGTATGTTCCATTTACAACAACCCTTTGCTTCCTGTCTTTTAGCCAGCTCTCAATCCATGAGCAGATATTTACTGCAATTCCTGTATCCCTTAGTTTGCCCAATAGTCTCCCATGTGGCACTGTATCAAAAGCCTTTGCAAAATCCAAAAAGACTACATCCACTGAGTTGCCTTGATCCAGGTTCCTACTAAGCTCCTCATAGAAACTAATTAGATTTGTTTGACATGACCTATCCCTCATAAACCCATGTTGACTTCTACTTATAATCCTGTTCAAATAGACATATTCTTGTATATTATCCCTTATTAACCCTTCTAAAAGCTTCCCCACTACAGAAGTGAGGCTCACTGGTCTATAATTCCCTGGATTTGCTCTTGCTCCCTTTTTAAATATAGGTATCACATCAGCTTTTCTCCAGTCATCTGGTAGAGACCCTGTGTTGAGTGAATCTTGAAAAATTAAATATAATGGTTTGGCTATTACAGAACCCAGTTCCCTTAGTACCCTTGGATGTATTCCATCAGGACCCGGGGCTTTATTAACATATATTTTTTCCAACCTCTTTTGGATTATTTCCTGTGTTAACCAATTATTTGGCAAAGGTAGTGTAGCTCCATTATGTCGCAGTGTCCCAACCACTGGTACCTCCCTTGTGTATACCGAAGAAAAGAACCTATTTAGCTCATCTGCCTTTTCCTGGTCACTAATTTTCAGACAGCCTGTTTCACATTCTAATGTTCCTATAGCTTCCTTCCTCGCCTTCTTCCCATTAATAAACTTAAAAAATATTTTAGGGTTAGTCTTACTCTCTTTTGCAATTAATTTTTCATTTTCTATTTTAGCCAGTCTAATCGCGCTTTTGCAAGCCTTGTTGATTTCCTTGTATTCCCGTAAAGCAGTCTCTGTCCCCTCTTGTTTGTATAAATGCCTGTTTTTTACTCCGTATCTTGATCTTTAAATCATTGTTAAGCCACATTGGATGGGATTTACTTCTTTTACTTTTATTACCACATGGTATATGCCGATGTGTATGTATATTTAGTAAGGATTTAAATTTTGTCCATTTATGTTTAGTGTTATTACCTATCAGTTCTCTGTCCCAGTCTATACTTTGTATTGCTGCCCTTAGACCATTAAAATCTGCCTTTTAAAATTAAGAGTTTTTGTTGGCCCCTTAAAATGTTGTTTTTTTAATTCAATCTCAAATGAGACTGTGTTGTGATCACTGTTTCCCAAAGGTTGCCCTATTTCAACATTTGATACAATATCAATATTATTTGTAATGAGTAAATCTAAGATAGCTTCATTTCTAGTAGGCTCCTGTATAACCTGGGCCAGATAATGATCCCTGAGTGTACTCAAGAACCTGCTCCCCTTAGCTGAACTGCCGGTCTCATTTATCCAGTTTATTTCAGGGTAATTAAAATCTCCCATTATTAGAACTTGCCCGTGCTTAGCTGCATTTCCAATCTGTAACAATAACTGCATTTCCTCACTTTCAGCTATATTTGGGGGTTTATAGCATACGCCCACTAATATTCTTTTGGAATTTGCTGCTCCACTATTTAACTCTATCCACAAACATTCAACTTTATCGCTAGGTCCACCAATATCTTCTCTGACTATAGACTTAAATTCAGACTTAACATACAGACAACTCCCTCCTCCTCTTTTACCATTGCCTCTATCTTTCCTAAATAGGTTATAACCATCCAGATTAACAGTCCAGTCATGAGATTCCTCCCACCATGTTTCGGTAATGCCTATTAAATCCCATTTTTCAGTAATGGCTAATAATTCTAACTCTCCCATTTTTCCTGGCAAGCTTCTGGCATTAGCAAGAATACACCTTATGTTATCAGTCTTTAGCTCCGAAGTTCCTGCCATTGTACTTGAGTTACTTAGTACTACCTCCCTATTGACTATACTACCCCTTCCCCCATCTCCTCCCCTATGAGTTGTTAATTCATCCCTTATACCCTCTACACTTTCTACCCCATTACTTATATCTAGTCCCTCCCCCCCACCTACTAGTTTAAAAACTCCTCCAGCCTTTCTACCATCCTATCCCCTAGCACAAAAGCTCCCTCATCATTAAGGTGCAATCCGTCCCTGCTGTAGAGATTGTACCGAAGTGAGAAGTCAGCCCAATGCTCTAAAAACCCAAACCCCTCCTTAGTGCACCACATCTTTAGCCACGCATTAATCTCCCTAAGCTCCTTCTGCCTCCCTGGGCTAGCACGTGGCACTGGTAGTATCTCAGAAAATACTACATTGGAGGTCCTTGCCTTCAGCTTATTACCTAGTTCTCTGAAATCATTCTTTAGGACACTCCATCTTCCACTAACTTTGTCATTGGTACCAATATGTACCAAGACCGCCGGTTCATTTCCAGCCCCTCCCAATAATTTGTCTACCCGATCCACAACATGACGAACCCGAGCACCCGGGAGACAGCAAACTGTTCGATTGCTTGGATCTGGGTGACAAATCACCCTGTCTACCTTCCTAATAATAGAGTCCCCTACAACCAAAACCTGTCTGTTGCTCTGCCTATTCTGCCCTCCCACTCCTCCAGTAGAACTGTTCTTCCGGCTGTTAGAGGGAACAGCTCTATCTGGCATTGCCATTCCTGAATGGACATCCCCAACAGTTTCACTCAATCTGGCAAATCTGTTGGTGTTTGCCAACTCAGAACTGGCCTGTATCCTCCTGTTCCCCCTGCTTCCCCTTGTAACTGTAACCCAGCTACCTCCCTGGACATCCTCACTAGCCCCAGCTCCACCCTCCAAGCTAGGCCCAGCAAAACTGTGCTCAGTGAGCACCAAACCCCTTTCCAGTGGAGCAATATCACTAAGTGATGCAATTCTCCTCTCCAGATCTCCAATTTGAGCTTCCAGAGAGGCAACATGCTCACACCTCTCACAGTGATATGGAACCTGGATCATCTGTTCCAGTATTGCATACATATGACAGGATGTACACAGAATGAGGTTGCCACTGGACTGACTCATAATTATTATTATTGTCTACAAAATGTCAGTGGGAAAAACAAAGAATATAAAATAATATATTTGTATAAAGTTTTCCTCCTTTGCACTATAAATCTGCTCTCCTTTTTCTTTGAAGTCCCTCCTTTTATTTAAACTCCTACGCTTTTACTAGAATTGCACTTGATACTAGAAATGTTCGCAAGCAAAAATAGCTCACAACCCTTTTATACTAATTTAACAGTCAAGCCACACCCCTCTCACCTGTGCACAATTAGTGCACTCTGCAATTTACCAGCCTTTACCTGTAAGGTAACACCACTTGTAAACAAACATATAACAGGACCCCAAGATGGAGATCTATATCCTGACTTATATAATTATGATGGAGAATATGAGAGAGATGAGAAGTCTTTTCACCAGATGGAAACCCATTCAGATCCCTGTGAGTGATAATAATAACTCCTTAGAGTGGCAACTCCTTAGAGATGAGAGATAAACTTCAAATATATAAGAAAATTACCAATCACTATCAAATATAAAATACAGTTTTATTGTAGTCCAGTTAAAACAGAATCACAACGTATATAAAAAAATTACAGCAAATACAGACCCTATTGGAAATGTGTAAGACTGATAATCAATATAATGGAAAACCACAATTATTTAACCAGGCGATGCTCAATTATAAATGATAGCACTGCCAAGGTTTAATAATAATAGAATAAATTGCTGCTTTAAATTAATATAGAATGAATTGAATTACATACATCAATTTATACAAAGTGCATACGTGTAATGTGCAAAAATATAATCCCTGAGTATTTCAGTGTAGCGGAGCCGGCCACTTACTCCTTTATACTAGCTAGTCTGTAGTAATCCTTTCCCTGTGTCTAGTCGCAGAACTGGGGATCCACCGATTACCCCCCCTAAACTAATAATCAGCTACTAACTACTCTGATCTCATATAAAGTGTCCGGTGCTGTGAAAACAATAATAAGTAATGTAGTGCTTGATACTAGCAGCAATTATATTACAAATAAAAAAATGGGATTAGTGCCTAACACCAACAATTGCAGATTTCAAAACTACAATGGTTAATCCAATGGCCTATTAGTGGCTACAAAATGCCCACATATGCAGTGTCAAAAGATACCCTAAAGGGACAAGATGGACTGTCTGCCACTTACAGAGACAGTAGGCACCAAATATCCAGAAACAAATTCTGGAATGTCTATACTTTATTAAATGCAAGCCAAAAATAGACTCACCAAAATAGGTTAATTATACTTAGCTAAATACAGAAAAGAAGAGACACCGAAAAAGATATATGACTCAACGGAGGCATACAAAAGTGCACAATCTATATATCAAAAAGCTAAAGCATGTATATACCTTGTAAAAAGCAAGGTCCCTGTCTCTCACTACAGGGAAAGATATTGCCTACAGTGTGAGTAGAAAAGCTATATATATATATACATTAGAGACAGCAGAGGGCACTATGACACCACTCATAGGTAAATGATCAGTAGTGTGTGTGGTATCATCTGCATTATCCCCATATACATGTAATATCAGGCATGGTAGTCCCAGCCACAGCACTTCACAATACCACTTATCTTATGGAGTAAAGACAAAGTAAAATATAGTATATCAAGATGATCACACTCAGGATCAAAAGGGTTAAACAAACGCATCCTCAGACGCAGCCCCGAAGTACGTTTCGTCAGCCAACCGCTGACGTCATCAGGGCGGCGTTTATATTACAAATATGCTGACATATACTATAATATCTAATCAAGGTATAAATCAATGGGCAATTAGTGTCCTCATAATACAACGTTCTACATCTATCAGTTCAAAAAAAATATGTAGAGTTCGATACATTCAGTATAACACACATAGGACATATATCAATAGGCATTTATACATAACCACATCCCTTTGGCAGCCATTTATAATATATCAATCTGTTAAAAATATTTATACGCCTAATCATATATCACATATAATAGTTGTGGATTTACGGGCCGTTGGTGACGCTTTGCGAGCCTCACAAGGTGAGCTGTTTGTGACCCATAGGGCCGCAACTGCGAGGCGAGCCATTGACGCCTGCAGCACTCGGGACTTAGACTGCAATGGGTGTCATAGGTGCTCATTGCACTGCGAGCCTTGCGAGGCGAGCAGTTCTTAGGCTGCAAGGACTTAGGACTTCGCGCCACAGCAGTTGTAACACGCAAAATTACGGCCCTTAGGACTTAGGACCAGAGGCACGTATATGGATTTTGGGCCTCGCAAAAATACGACTTTAACGGCCGAATAACTGAACAGTAAAAAGCTGAAAAAAATAACAAATATGCCTCAAATTAACTTACACACACAGCACAGGGGGAGAGCCAGGGAGCTTGTTAGTGAGGTTGCAACTTAATTTGAGCCATATTTGCCGTTTTATCATGATCGAATATCGCCTATGGCGGCTGAAAAAACGCAACAGGATGAAAACGAGGCTGAAGCTCGCAAAATAGAGCACCAAACCCGTAACACTTGAGGAAAACCAGTAACACTTCCTCCACAACAGTAACATTTACACCAAAAGCAGTAACACTCATGGCGAGGCCTCTAAACTATACGGGGGGGGGGGGGGGGGGGGGGGGGCTCACAATGAGTGCCATAGGCGCTCATCTCAGGGCTCACGATGAGCGATGAATGGCAAGTTCCTAGTTCAATATATAGTTAAGAAATCGTAAAGATTCAAGCATTTATTGTAATAATAATAATAATGTATTTGTGTTCATTCTCTTAATTAGTGATACAGGATTATTATGGTAATATATTATAAGTAATATGTAATACAAATCTGTATAAATATCACAATAAGCCCCAAGTGTAAGGAATTATTTATTACTAGCGACTTGCCCATCAAAAATGATGGGGCAATAACATTTTAAGCCATGGCAATGCTGTTTGCCACACAATATAAGGCTTTTGCTCCTCTGTGGATCTTCGGCGCTCATTCTGAGCCCCGCGCTGAGCGCCTTCAGCGCACATTGTGAGCCTATCTCATCTTGTACTTCAATTGTCCGGCTTTGCAACGATCAGCTTTTGGCGCTTATTGTGACGACAGATGTATAAGTACAGTGTACAGTGAATTAATAAAGTAATATGAATTAATAAATTAATATACTTTACCCATTGATATCTAATATGCAGCAATCAATATCCTGAAGAGCTAACAATCTATATGTATTTTCCTGCATCTGAAAATGTACAGTTGGAGTGTTGATCATCTGAGGAGAAAGTGTCCGCAATGTGGCAAGTGTGCAGTGTAAATAGGCTGCGTGCGCAAGGCCAAACCGTTTTGTTTAGGCGGGTAAGGCGGCATTTTAGAATCCTAATGTTATGAGTTGTAAGTAAGTGTTGTAAAATGTGTTACTTGGCTCGCGAGCATTTTCCGTCCTTCCCTTGTAATGGTATATTTTGTATCTGCTACATTCCTGGTAACTTGTACGTTCCTGGCGTTGATTTTTCGCAGCTCTGTGTCTTTAAGCCTTGTTTTTATTTTTTTGATCCGTCATTTTTTTTCTCTCTTAGTCGATTTTCAAGTGCCGAAACTCCCAGACGTCCTGGCTGTCTCCCCGTGCTGTGTGTGATGCTTGTTTTTTATGTTTTGTTTTTATTTTTCTGTGTTTTTGGTGTTTTTTGATGTACGCGTTTCGGCCGTTAACTTCATATTTTTTATTTTTCTAAGTCCCTATTTCTTCATTCTGCGTTATTGTTTTTTTTCTAAGTCCCGGGGTCCGCATTTGTGGCCTGCAATGAGCCTTTGGCTTATTGCAGCTGATGTGGGAGCCTTTACATGTACATTCATCCCACTTACCTCACTCCCTATGGACTCTGCACGTACATTCGCCCACTTACCTCAATCCCTATGGTACCCTACACGTATACTCACCCACTTACTTCAATCCGCATGGACTCTACACATACATTCACCCACTTACCTCAATCCCTATGGACCCTACATGTACACTCACCCAATCTACCTCAATCCCCATGTACACTCACCCACTTACCTCAGTCCCTATGGACTCTACACGTACATTCACCCACTTACCTCAATCCCTATGGACTCTACACTTACATTCACCCACTTACCTCAATCCCTATGGACTCTACATGTACATTCATCCCACTTACCTCACTCCCTATGGACTCTGCACGTACATTCACCCACTTACCTCGATCCCTATGGACCCTACACGTACACTCACCCACTTACCTCAATCCCCATGGACCCTACACGTACACTCACCCACTTACCTCACTCCCTATGGACTCTACACGTACATTCACCCACTTACGTCAATCCCTATGGACTCTACATGTACATTCATCCCACTTACCTCACTCCCTATGGACTCTGCACGTATATTCACCTACTTACCTCAATCACTATGGACCCTACATGTACACTCACCCACTTACCTCAATCCCTATGGACTCTGCACGTATATTCACCTACTTACCTCAATCACTATGGACCCTACATGTACACTCACCCACTTACCTCAATCCCCATGGACCCTACACGTACACTCACCCACTTATCTCACTCCCAATAGACCCTACACATACATTCACACGCTTACCTCACTCCCTATGGACCTAAATGTTAATTTCAATGTAATGTTTTTATTTTAAATTGCATTTTTTTTATTTTAATTTATTTTATTTTTATTGTAATTATTTATTTTTAGTAAATTAAGTTTTTATTATTTACACAAATTTTTAGTTAGGTCTTAAGATATTACGGATTTTTACAGTTACCCCCATGGTAGAGGATTAGGGTACTATGGTAGTCCATAGGGACCCCTATGGTAGAGGACTAATTTTAGATTCCATGGGGATCCCTATTGGGGATGGTCGGTGGGGCATTCCAAGTGCCCTCTGAACACTTAGTACAATTTCTTTACTAATATAACATCAGAAAACGTAGTGCCCATTTTATTAACAGCATCTACTATTTTATTCCTATTACTATTTAATCTCCATACTCTCAGCATCTGGGTAAGGTCATCCTTTTTCAATGATAATGGATGAAAATATTAAGCCTATAAAAGAGTATTTGTATCAGCATGCTTAATACTCCACTGTGATGTCATTATTCAACTCTATGTAGATATCGTTATCACTTAATTGATTCAAAATCTCTTTCATATAATCCTCATAAATCATAATCACTAGGGAACATTTCTTATTTGCTGGTGTAATGACCCCAATCTGCCATTTTATTTTCATTAGCACAATTCCTAATAGAAGACTTTGCATACACAGGAAGTTTGTATCTGCACAGTGGGAAAGTGTCATTAACTACAGTCGGTGCTCTCCGCAGCACTAATGGGCAGATTGTTAGTTTACAGAAACACCCACCCAGTAACAGGCATAAAAAATGACAGCCTGCAGCAACCAATAGTTGCATGTAGAAGTTGCAATATGTAAAGTTTGTGTTTATACAGTATTTGTTTTATCTTTTAAATAACAATTTGCAGATTTAGTTAAACAAATGACCATAATTGATGATAATTGGTATGCACCCGATCACACTGCACTCTATATACAGTCAGACATAGTTTGCTTCATTTTCATATGATTACAAAATATGCTGTGTGTTCATAAGGAGGTAAATAACTTACACTAAATAAATAGACTAAGCTAAATAATTTGTGACCTTTTAGTAATTGCAAATTGGTCTCAGTGCAGTTTAATTGATTATAATTACTATGATAGGTATATACTAATTACTTATTTCCATATAGAAGAATTTTAAAGCTGTCAGAATTTACTCCTGGTGCTTTTTTTTTTTTTTTTCAACAGATGGATCCGAGATCTGGAGTAACATTGGAGAAGACCACATTTGTAACACAGTAGAAAAAACATTTCCATGTTCTGAATGCGGTAAATGTTTCAGTCATCTCTCAGCTCTTAATAGACATAAGAGGACTCATACAGGAGAAAAACCTTTTCCATGTTCTGAATGTGGGAAATGTTTCAGTCATCTCTCAGCTCTTAATAGACATAAGAGGACTCATACAGGAGAAAAACCTTTTCCATGTTCTGAATGTGGGAAATGTTTCAGTCATCTCTCAGCTCTTAATACACATAAGAGGACTCATACAGGAGAAAAGCCTTTTCCATGTTCTGAATGTGGGAAATGTTTCAGTAATCTCTCAGCTCTTAATAGCCATAAGAGGACTCATACAGGAGAAAAGCCTTTTCCATGTTCTGAATGCGGGAAATGTTTCAGTCAGCTCTCAGCTCTTAATATACATAAGAGGACTCATACAGGAGAAAAGCCTTTTCCATGTTATGAATGTGGGACATGTTTCAGTCAGGTCTCAGCTCTTAATAGCCATAAGATGACTCATACAGGAGAAAAGCCTTTTCCATGTTCTGAATGTGGCAAATGTTTCAGTCGTCTCTCAGCTCTTAATAGACATAAGAGGACTCATACAGGAGAAAAGCCTTTTTCATGTTCTGAATGTGGGAAATGTTTCCGTCATCTCTCAGCTCTTAATATCCATAAAAGGACTCATACAGGAGAAAAGCCTTTTCCATGTTCTGAATGTGGGAAATGTTTCAGTCATCTCGCACACCTTAATACACATAAGAGGACTCATACAGGAGAAAAGCCTTTTCCATGTTCTGAATGTGGGAAATGTTTCAGTCATGTCTCAGATCTTAATAAACATAAGTTGACTCATACAGGAGAAAAGCCTTTTCCATGTTCCCAATGTGGCAAATTTTTCACTCAGGTCTCAGCTCTTAATATCCATAAGAGGACTCATACAGGAGAAAAGCCTTTTTCATGTTCTGAATGTGGGAAATGTTTCAGTCATCTCTCAGCTCTTAATAGCCATAAGAGGACTCATACAGGAAAAAAGCCTTTTCCATGTTCTGAATGTGGGAAATCTTTCAGTCAGGCCTCACACCTTAATATCCATAAGAGGACTCATACAGGAGAAAAGCCTTTTTCCTGTTCCGAATGTGGGAAATGTTTCAGTCAGACCTCACATCTCAAGCGACACATGAGAACTCACACAGGATAAACACCATTTGCATGATCTAAAACTCACATGAGAAAATGTTTCAGTAAGATTTGAAATGACACAAGAAACTCACACAGGATAAAGACCAGTTGTATGTATGGAATGTGGGTAATGGTTTAATATGAGTCCGCCATTACACATCAACATGACACATCATGCAATTCTACTTAAATCATATAAATGTAAGTAATTGAAAACATTAGCAAGCTCATAAAGATCTATGGATATCTGAGTTGTAAATCACATTAATAGAGCAGTAAGTTGTACTAATGTATCAGCTTGTATTATTACAATACATGATATGATGCTGGACTGTGCATTGCTGCTTTTTGCTTGGTTACCAATAACCTTTCGATTTAAGGGATCCAGAACGTATAGACTTTGCTCTACACCATCATGCTGAGCACTCATAATACATTTGTGGACCTGTAAACTAAGCTTTTTATATAGTTTTTATATAATCTTTATATATTTTTTAACCTTAATAGCCCCTTCCATTATTTTCCTATTTTCTATGTACATTTGTTGCATCAAACAAAGCAATGAGTTTATAGGGCTTGAAAATAAAAAAAACTATGCTTTTAGGTTCTGAAAGAATCATAAATGTCAATAAAGTTATTTTTTAATTGATTAAGAATTGACTGGGATATTTCTTGATTTAATCATATATCACCCTCATCCACTGTTCCCTCTAAGCTGTGCGCGTACACACATACCCTGAGATGAGCGCACACAACTAAACATGGAGTGCACACAGATCCCTAGGGGGATATGTAATCTTAGTTTTCCCAATTTACTTTTTCCACACTAGGAGAAATAGATCTTCATTGACCCTTTTCCTTTTGCCGGTGCTCCCTTTGAGATAGCGCTGGTGGGTGGAGAAACTCGATAGGGCAAATCTGGTGCTGATGTCAGATGTCGACGTCCGACATTAGCTTGCTCTCTCAAAGAATCAGAATCATTCACCCTTCCATGCTGTGTAAACAACATTTGAATGTGTGAAAAAAAATGATGGCAATGTCCATGTTTTCCTAGACCAAACAACAAGAGAAATTGAGAAACTATATGCAAAAAGAAAGAGAGGTAAATCAATCTCTATACTCAATATAACAGGAGAAGAGAAAAAAGCTCCAGGAGATCTAAAAACTGCCAATATAATAATCAAGCGCTCTTACATACAAAATACATACTCTGCTGAGTTGTGCGCTCTTGTTGTTACCGAATCATAAACTCATCAATATATTCCTGGATAGCTGTCGGCTAAAAAAGATAACGGTGTATTTAACGGTAATTTAAAATATAAATGCTGTGTTTGTTTAAAAAAAAAATAATAACAGATCATAAAGAAATTATCGCTAAAATTATATAGACATATTATTATTATTTTTCTTTTTTAAATCAAATATATAACTTTACAACAAACATACAAAAGGACATAACTGTAAAAAAAATCTTTAAAAATAGCATCTAGACTTGTAAATATACAGTAAACGGTGCTACGTATTTTAAAAATATATTTATGAACAACAAATACACCGGACACAATCGCTAACTTTAAAAAAATACATTTATGAGTACAAATAGCGACAAACAATTTGTTTTAACCATAATAACACATACATTGTAAACAGCGTTGAGTAATTGATATACTATCTAATAAAAGAGAGATTTGCTATCTAACATAAGTAAGGAATTTACTATCTAATGTGAGTGAGGGATTTACTATCTAACATAAGTGAGGGATTTACTATCTAACATAAGTGAGGGATTTACTATCTAATATGAGTGAGGGATTTACTATCTAATATAAGTGAGGGATTTACTATCTAATATAAGTGAGGGATTTACTATCTAATATAAGTGAGGGATTTACTATCTAATATGAGAGAGGGATTTACTATCTAATATGAGTGAGGGATTTACTATCTAATATAAGTGAGGGATTTACTATCTAATATGAGTGAGGGATTTACTATCTAATATGAGTGAGGGATTTACTATCTAATATGAGTGAGGGATTTACTATCTAACATAAGTGAGGGATTTACTATCTAATATGAGTGAGGGATTTACTATCTAATATAAGTGAGGGATTTACTATCTAATATGAGTGAGGGATTTACTATCTAATATAAGTGAGGGATTTACTATCTAATATGAGAGAGGGATTTACTATCTAATATGAGAGAGGGATTTACTATCTAATATGAGTGAGGGATTTACTATCTAATATAAGTGAGGGATTTACTATCTAATATGAGTGAGGGATTTACTATCTAATATAAGTGAGGGATTTACTATCTAATATGAGAGAGGGATTTACTATCTAATATAAGTGAGGGATTTACTATCTAATATGAGTGAGGGATTTACTATCTAATATAATTGAGATATTTACTATCTAATGTGAGTGAGGGATTTACTATCTTCTTGGTCCTAGTCCCAAGTAATCCCTGATAGTGACCGTCTTACAACAACTTCAAGGACCTTTCTTACATCCTCCCAGTCCCTCCCACCAGCTCGGTCTCTATTACCCCCTTATATGCTGATTCCACCATCTGTCCTCGCTCCATGATGTGACCTCACATCAGTTGGACATGACTGAACAACCAAACAACAACATGATGGCTTTAGCATCTGTTTCTGTTTGTTCTCTTCTAGTTTTCTATTCTTCATGGGGGAATAAGACATGTATGGGGGTAACAACCCAGCCCCATGACACTCACTAATGAGATTCAGGACTGTACATGTTTTATTTTGAATCATCGTTCAAGAGGCAGTTACTCACTGTTTTATAGCTATAAATTCATTATTATGGAGTAAATATGGTGTCACTACACATGGTGTGAGTTGGTATAATATGTTTTTCTTATGTTATTAGTAGTGATGTAGCAAACATAAAATTTTCGGTTCGCTAACCGCAAACGCGAATTGCCGCAAATGTTCGCGAACAGGCGAACCCGGCGAACCGCCATAGACTTCAATGGGCAGGCAGATTTTAAAACCCACAGGGACTCTTTCTGGCCATAATAGTGATGGAAAAGTTGTTTTAAGGAGACTAACACCTGGACTGTGGCATGCCGGAGGGGGATCCATGGCAAAACTCCCATGGAAAATTACATAGTTGATGCAGTGTCTGGTTTTAATCCATAAAGGGCATAAATCACCTAACATTCCTAAAACATCAGGTATGATGTTGTATCGATCCGGTAGTGTAAGGGTTAGGCCCACTTCACAGTGACAGACCAAACTCCCCGTTTAACGCACCGCAAACAACCACAAACAGTCCATTTGCACAACCGCAAACTCCCCATTTGCACAAGGTTGGATACCAAGCTAGCCATGTCCCGTTCCTTGTCCTTACTGATGTCATTGAAGGTCTCTTACTCCACCCAGCCATGTACAACACCAAGGGACCCCGAAAGGTGATAACAAGCCCCCTGGGACGCCTGCTGTGTTTGGTCTTCCACCTCCTCAAAGCCACCTTCCTCCTCTGACTCCTCTTCTTCAGACTCCTCTCACTGCGTTGCCTCTCTCTGCATTATTATAAGGTGTGTTAAGTAGTACTACTCTTATCAGTTTAATACCTGTTACGTCACCTATCAGGGGGTGTGTATAAGGCCTGGATTTTTAGAACCGGGAGATGGAAAAAGATGCTTTGTTGGTCGTATCACTTCAATTTTGGGGCAGGGCGCGTGCAATCAAAGGTGCCACCAGATAGGAGTGGCGTGTTTGTAAGTACTACTCTTATCAGTTTAATACTTGTTACGTTACCTATCAGGGGGCGTGTATAAGGCCTGGATTTTTAGAACCGGGAGATGGAAAAAGATGCTTTGTTGGTCGTATCACTTCAATTTTGGGGCAGGGCGCGTGCAATCAAAGGTGCCACCAGATAGGAGTGACGTGTTTGTAAGTACTACTCTTATCAGTTTAATACGTGTTACGTTACCTATCAGGGGGCGTGTATAAGGCCTGGATTTTTAGAACCGGGAGATGGGAAAAGATGCTTTGTTGGTCGTATCACTTCAATTTAGGGGCACGGCACGTGCAGTCAAAGGTGCCACCAGATAGGAGTGGCGTGTTTGTAAGTACTACTCTTATCAGTTTAATACTTGTTACAGCACCTATCTGGGGGCGTGTATAAGGCCTGGATTTTTAGAACCAGGAGATGGAAAAAGTTGCTTTGTTGGTCGTATCACTTCAATTTTGGGGCACGGCACGTGCAATCAAAGGTGCCACCAGATAGGAGTGACGTGTTTGTAAGTACTACTCTTATCAGTTTAATACTTGTTACAGCACCTATCTGGGGGCGTGTATAAGGCCTGGATTTTTAGAACCGGGAGATGGAAAAAGATGCTTTGTTGGCCGTATCACTTCAATTTTGGGGCACTTTGTTACATTAGCTTCTTACGCTCAAACATGTCCTTTACAGACACATGACTATGGGCAGATGAGCAGGAACTGCTCAAGGCGAGAGACAGAGTGGCGGATGGTTGAGAGGGGGTAAGGAGGACAGCAGTGGTTGATGTGGCTGATGATGCTGCAACAGGAGGAGGATGGCGGCTTTGAGTTTGTGTGCTGCTTGTACTCATGTGTTGGTCTGGAGTCACCCAAACATTAGGTCTCAACCTGTAGAGGATAAGAAAACCAGGTTACTCTAGACCTCATTCATTATTACAGGTTTTGACAGATCGGTACTATGCGTGCAAGCTACTGTGACAACAGATATGAGTGGCACTGTGCACTTGCAGAAGTTGGTAGAGTAGACGCTGTAGGTCTGACAGACACGCTTGCAGACAACTAACTGCTATGCAATCTATTACAGTAGAAGTGTTTTTTTTTTCTTTTAAATGTACACTACTGTTACACCAGATATGAGTGGTGTGTTAAGTAGTACTACTATCAGTTTAATCCCTGTTATGTGCCTTTTTTGGGGGTTTGGTTGTTGAATCCACAGTGCAGCACCAGAGGCCAGAAAAATTAGGTATTGTTGATCTTGCAGCGAGCAGAGAAGAAGGTAGGCCTGATTCAACGACCCATCTCCGCATTTCCACACTCAGAGATTGAGGGGGCGACCCTTACAAGGCCACGGGCCGGAGATATAAAGGTGGGCCATCCCAAATAAGCACACAAGCGGGGACAAAGGTAGTGAAGGGGACATAGAGGCCCATGGACTGACAGTCGCCATCTTGTCAGGAAAAGGGCCCAGCAATTAAGCCAAACTGACCCAGCACAGGCAGCTACTTGAGTCAAACGCTGTACAATTACACCTTAATAAAGCTGAAACATGCAGCAGCAGGGATTCTAAACGGCCACACGGGGACAAGGAGGCTAACAGCCCCCACAGTCTCTGCACCACTCTTTTTAACAGATAACCCAAGAGGCTAACCAGGGACCTTGCCCACATAAAAAACAGAATTTTATTGGAGGAATTATTAGTGTCTTTACTCCCCAAGAGAGGACATAATATACGGTATCTTCAGACTACCTGATGGCCAAACCTCCTTTAGCCCCAATGCTATCCAAGAAACATTTCAAAACTTCTATCAGACCATATATTCATCCCAATCCTGCTGCAGCGGATCTGACATAGAGTCCTTCCTACTACAGCAAGAAGTCCACAAAATACCTGTACCTCAATTGGACAGCTTGAACCTAGACATATCCCAAGAGGAAGTGAAATCTACAATATACCGAAATACCAGGCAATTCTACCCTGAACAGGAGAAACAGCAAACCCCAGACGCGTTTCGGCCTTTATAGGCCTCGTCAGTGAGGTGCAGCTGAACTCCCTAAGGCACAGTGAGCAAGGGGTCCACGTCTGGAGTCCCCTATTACCTTTAGGGAGACTAAACCCTAAAGGTAATCTGCATATACAACATAACAAAGTCAGAGGTGCTCATCAGAGAACGAATTAACCTTAATAGGTTAGTTCTATAACCATGATAAGCTACTCTGAGAGCAACCTCTTTTAGCTCACTTGTGCCCTTCACAGGGAGAAATCTCCTGTAGTATATCAGTCTGGTCCCACTCAAAAGAGTGACCCAGCCCCGAAATACCAGGCAATTCTACCCTGAACAGGAGAAACAGCAAACCCCAGACGCGTTTCGGCCTTTATGGGCCTCGTCAGTGAGGTGCAGCTGAACTCCCTAAGGCACAGTGAGCAAGGGGTCCACGTCTGGAGTCCCCTATTACCTTTAGGGAGACTAAACCCTAAAGGTAATTTGTATATACAACATAACAAAGTCAGAGGTGCTCATCAGAGAACGAATTAACCTTAATAGGTTAGTTCTATAGCCATGATAAGCTACTCTGAGAGCAACCTCTTTTTGCTCACTTGTGCCCTTCACAGGGAGAAATATCCTGTAGTATATCAGTCTGGTCTAACTCAAAAGAGTGACCCAGCCCCGAAATACCAGGCAATTCTACCCTGAACAGGAGAAACAGCAAACCCCAGAAGCGTTTCGGCCTTTATGGGCCTCGTCAGTAAGGTGCAGCTGAACTCCCTAAGGCACAGTGAGCAAGGGGTCCACGTCTGGAGTCCCCTATTACCTTTAGGGAGACTAAACCCTAAAGGTAATCTGCATATACAACATAACAAAGTCAGAGGTGCTCATCAGAGAACGAATTAACCTTAATAGGTTAGTTCTATAACCATGATAAGCTACTCTGAGAGCAACCTCTTTTAGCTCACTTGTGCCCTTCACAGGGAGAAATCTCCTGTAGTATATCAGTCTGGTCCCACTCAAAAGAGTGACCCAGCCCCGAAATACCAGGCAATTCTACCCTGAACAGGAGAAACAGCAAACCCCAGACGCGTTTCGGCCTTTATGGGCCTCGTCAGTGAGGTGCAGCTGAACTCCCTAAGGCACAGTGAGCAAGGGGTCCACGTCTGGAGTCCCCTATTACCTTTAGGGAGACTAAACCCTAAAGGTAATTTGTATATACAACATAACAAAGTCAGAGGTGCTCATCAGAGAACGAATTAACCTTAATAGGTTAGTTCTATAGCCATGATAAGCTACTCTGAGAGCAACTTCTTTTAGCTCACTTGTGCCCTTCACAGGGAGAAATATCCTGTAGTATATCAGTCTGGTCCCACTCAATAGAGTGACCCAGCCCCGAAATACCAAGCAATTCTACCCTGAACCGGAGAAAAAGCAAACCCCAGACGCGTTTCGGCCTTTATGGGCCTCGTCAGTGAGGTGCAGCTGAACTCCCTAAGGCACAGTGAGCAAGGGGTCCACGTCTGGAGTCCCCTATTACCTTTAGGGAGACTAAACCCTAAAGGTAATTTGCATGTACAACATAACAAAGTCAGAGGTGCTCATCAGAGAACGAATTAACCTTAATAGGTTAGTTCTATAGCCATGATAAGCTACTCTGAGAGCAACCTCTTTTTGCTCACTTGTGCCCTTCACAGGGAGAAATATCCTGTAGTATATCAGTCTGGTCCCACTCAAAAGAGTGACCCAGCCCCGAAATACCAGGCAATTCTACCCTGAACAGGAGAAACAGCAAACCCCAGACGCGTTTCGGCCTTTATGGGCCTCGTCAGTAAGGTGCAGCTGAACTCCCTAAGGCACAGTGAGCAAGGGGTCCACGTCTGGAGTCCCCTATTACCTTTAGGGAGACTAAACCCTAAAGGTAATTTGCATGTACAACATAACAAAGTCAGAGGTGCTCATCAGAGAACGAATTAACCTTAATAGGTTAGTTCTATAGCCATGATAAGCTACTCTGAGAGCAACCTCTTTTTGCTCACTTGTGCCCTTCACAGGGAGAAATATCCTGTAGTATATCAGTCTGGTCCCACTCAAAAGAGTGACCCAGCCCCGAAATACCAGGCAATTCTACCCTGAACAGGAGAAACAGGAAACCCCAGACGCGTTTCGGCCTTTATGGGCCTCGTCAGTAAGGTGCAGCTGAACTCCCTAAGGCACAGTGAGCAAGGGGTCCACGTCTGGAGTCCCCTATTACCTTTAGGGAGACTAAACCCTAAAGGTAATTTGCATGTACAACATAACAAAGTCAGAGGTGCTCATCAGAGAACGAATTAACCTTAATAGGTTAGTTCTATAGCCATGATAAGCTACTCTGAGAGCAACCTCTTTTTGCTCACTTGTGCCCTTCACAGGGAGAAATATCCTGTAGTATATCAGTCTGGTCCCACTCAAAAGAGTGACCCAGCCCCGAAATACCAGGCAATTCTACCCTGAACAGGAGAAACAGCAAACCCCAGACGCGTTTCGACCTTTATGGGCCTCGTCAGTAAGGTGCAGCTGAACTCCCTAAGGCACAGTGAGCAAGGGGTCCACGTCTGGAGTCCCCTATTACCTTTAGGGAGACTAAACCCTAAAGGTAATTTGCATGTACAACATAACAAAGTCAGAGGTGCTCATCAGAGAACGAATTAACCTTAATAGGTTAGTTCTATAGCCATGATAAGCTACTCTGAGAGCAACCTCTTTTTGCTCACTTGTGCCCTTCACAGGGAGAAATATCCTGTAGTATATCAGTCTGGTCCCACTCAAAAGAGTGACCCAGCCCCGAAATACCAGGCAATTCTACCCTGAACAGGAGAAACAGCAAACTCCAGATGCGTTTCGACCTTTATGGGCCTCGTCAGTAAGGTGCAGCTGAACTCCCTAAGGCACAGTGAGCAAGGGGTCCACGTCTGGAGTCCCCTATTACCTTTAGGGAGACTAAACCCTAAAGGTAATTTGCATGTACAACATAACAAAGTCAGAGGTGCTCATCAGAGAACGAATTAACCTTAATAGGTTAGTTCTATAGCCATGATAAGCTACTCTGAGAGCAACCTCTTTTTGCTCACTTGTGCCCTTCACAGGGAGAAATATCCTGTAGTATATCAGTCTGGTCCCACTCAAAAGAGTGACCCAGCCCCGAAATACCAGGCAATTCTACCCTGAACAGGAGAAACAGGAAACCCCAGACGCGTTTCGGCCTTTATGGGCCTCGTCAGTAAGGTGCAGCTGAACTCCCTAAGGCACAGTGAGCAAGGGGTCCACGTCTGGAGTCCCCTATTACCTTTAGGGAGACTAAACCCTAAAGGTAATTTGCATGTACAACATAACAAAGTCAGAGGTGCTCATCAGAGAACGAATTAACCTTAATAGGTTAGTTCTATAGCCATGATAAGCTACTCTGAGAGCAACCTCTTTTTGCTCACTTGTGCCCTTCACAGGGAGAAATATCCTGTAGTATATCAGTCTGGTCCCACTCAAAAGACTGACCCAGCCCCGAAATACCAGGCAATTCTACCCTGAACAGGAGAAACAGCAAACCCCAGACGCGTTTCGACCTTTATGGGCCTCGTCAGTAAGGTGCAGCTGAACTCCCTAAGGCACAGTGAGCAAGGGGTCCACGTCTGGAGTCCCCTATTACCTTTAGGGGACTAAACCCTAAAGGTAATTTGCATGTACAACATAACAAAGTCAGAGGTGCTCATCAGAGAACGAATTAACCTTAATAGGTTAGTTCTATAGCCATGATAAGCTACTCTGAGAGCAACCTCTTTTTGCTCACTTGTGCCCTTCCCAGGGAGAAATATCCTGTAGTATATCAGTCTGGTCCCACTCAAAAGAGTGACCCAGCCCCGAAATACCAGGCAATTCTACCCTGAACAGGAGAAACAGCAAACCCCAGACGCGTTTCGGCCTTTATGGGCCTCGTCAGTAAGGTGCAGCTGAACTCCCTAAGGCACAGTGAGCAAGGGGTCCACGTCTGGAGTCCCCTATTACCCTTAGGGAGACTGAACCCTAAAGGTAATTTGCATATACAACATAACAAAGTCAGAGGTGCTCATCAGAGAACGAATTAACCTTAATAGGTTAGTTCTATAGCCATGATAAGCTACTCTGAGAGCAACCTCTTTTTGCTCACTTGTGCCCTTCACAGGGAGAAATATCCTGTAGTATATCAGTCTGGTCCCACTCAAAAGAGTGACCCAGCCCCGAAATACCAGGCAATTCTACTCTGAACAGGAGAAACAACAAACCACAGACGCGTTTCGGCCTTTATGGGCCTCGTCAGTAAGGTGCAGCTGAACTCCCTAAGGCACAGTGAGCAAGGGGTCCACGTCTGGAGTCCCCTATTACCTTTAGGGAGACTAAACCCTAAAGGTAATTTGCATGTACAACATAACAAAGTCAGAGGTGCTCATCAGAGAACGAATTAACCTTAATAGGTTAGTTCTATAGCCATGATAAGCTACTCTGAGAGCAACCTCTTTTTGCTCGTTTGTGCCCTTCACAGGGAGAAATATCCTGTAGTATATCAGTCTGGTCCCACTCAAAAGAGTGACCCAGCCCCGAAATACCAGGCAATTCTACCCTGAACAGGAGAAACAGCAAACCCCAGACGCGTTTCGGCCTTTATGGGCCTCGTCAGTAAAGTGCAGCTGAACTCCCTAAGGCACAGTGAGCAAGGGGTCCACGTCTGGAGTCCCCTATTACCTTTAGGGAGACTAAACCCTAAAGGTAATTTGCATGTACAACATAACAAAGTCAGAGGTGCTCATCAGAGAACGAATTAACCTTAATAGGTTAGTTCTATAGCCATGATAAGCTACTCTGAGAGCAACCTCTTTTTGCTCACTTGTGCCCTTCACAGGGAGAAATATCCTGTAGTATATCAGTCTGGTCCCACTCAAAAGAGTGACCCAGCCCCGAAATACCAGGCAATTCTACTCTGAACAGGAGAAACAGCAAACCACAGACGCATTTCGGCCTTTATGGGCCTCGTCAGTAAGGTGCAGCTGAACTCCCTAAGGCACAGTGAGCAAGGGGTCCACGTCTGGAGTCCCCTATTACCTTTAGGGAGACTAAACCCTAAAGGTAATTTGCATGTACAACATAACAAAGTCAGAGGTGCTCATCAGAGAACGAATTAACCTTAATAGGTTAGTTCTATAGCCATGATAAGCTTCTCTGAGAGCAACCTCTTTTTGCTCACTTGTGCCCTTCACAGGGAGAAATATCCTGTAGTATATCAGTCTGGTCCCACTCAAAAGAGTGACCCAGCCCCGAAATACCAGGCAATTCTACCCTGAACACGAGAAACAGCAAACCCCAGACGCGTTTCGGCCTTTATGGGCCTCGTCAGTAAGGTGCAGCTGAACTCCCTAAGGCACAGTGAGCAAGGGGTCCACGTCTGGAGTCCCCTATTACCTTTAGGGAGACTAAACCCTAAAGGTAATTTGCATGTACAACATAACAAAGTCAGAGGTGCTCATCAGAGAACGAATTAACCTTAATAGGTTAGTTCTATAGCCATGATAAGCTACTCTGAGAGCAACCTCTTTTTGCTCACTTGTGCCCTTCACAGGGAGAAATATCCAGTAGTATATCAGTCTGGTCCCACTCAAAAGAGTGACCCAGCCCCGAAATACCAGGCAATTCTACCCTGAACAGGAGAAACAGCAAACCCCAGACGCGTTTCGGCCTTTATGGGCCTCGTCAGTAAGGTGCAGCTGAACTCCCTAAGGCACAGTGAGCAAGGGGTCCACGTCTGGAGTCCCCTATTACCTTTAGGGAGACTAAACCCTAAAGGTAATTTGCATGTACAACATAACAAAGTCAGAGGTGCTCATCAGAGAACAAATTAACCTTAATAGGTTAGTTCTATAGCCATGATAAGCTACTCTGAGAGCAACCTCTTTTTGCTCACTTGTGCCCTTCACAGGGAGAAATATCCTGTAGTATATCAGTCTGGTCTAACTCAAAAGAGTGACCCAGCCCCGAAATACCAGGCAATTCTACCCTGAACAGGAGAAACAGCAAACCCCAGAAGCGTTTCGGCCTTTATGGGCCTCGTCAGTAAGGTGCAGCTGAACTCCCTAAGGCACAGTGAGCAAGGGGTCCACGTCTGGAGTCCCCTATTACCTTTAGGGAGACTAAACCCTAAAGGTAATTTGCATGTACAACATAACAAAGTCAGAGGTGCTCATCAGAGAACGAATTAACCTTAATAGGTTAGTTCTATAGCCATGATAAGCTACTCTGAGAGCAACCTCTTTTTGCTCACTTGTGCCCTTCACAGGGAGAAATATCCTGTAGTATATCAGTCTGGTCCCACTCAAAAGAGTGACCCAGCCCCGAAATACCAGGCAATTCTACCCTGAACAGGAGAAACAGCAAACCCCAGACGCGTTTCGGCCTTTATGGGCCTCGTCAGTAAGGTGCAGCTGAACTCCCTAAGGCACAGTGAGCAAGGGGTCCACGTCTGGAGTCCCCTATTACCTTTAGGGAGACTGAACCCTAAAGGTAATTTGCATGTACAACATAACAAAGTCAGAGGTGCTCATCAGAGAACGAATTAACCTTAATAGGTTAGTTCTATAGCCATGATAAGCTACTCTGAGAGCAACCTCTTTTTGCTCACTTGTGCCCTTCACAGGGAGAAATATCCTGTAGTATATCAGTCTGGTCCCACTCAAAAGAGTGACCCAGCCCCGAAATACCAGGCAATTCTACCCTGAACAGGAGAAACAGGAAACCCCAGACCCGTTTCGGCCTTTATGAGCCTCGTCAGTAAGGTGCAGCTGAACTCCCTAAGGCACAGTGAGCAAGGGGTCCACGTCTGGAGTCCCCTATTACCTTTAGGGAGACTAAACCCTAAAGGTAATTTGCATGTACAACATAACAAAGTCAGAGGTGCTCATCAGAGAACGAATTAACCTTAATAGGTTAGTTCTATAGCCATGATAAGCTACTCTGAGAGCAACCTCTTTTTGCTCACTTGTGCCCTTCACAGGGAGAAATATCCTGTAGTATATCAGTCTGGTCCCACTCAAAAGAGTGACCCAGCCCCGAAATACCAGGCAATTCTACCTTGAACAGGAGAAACAGCAAACCCCAGACGCGTTTCGACCTTTATGGGCCTCGTCAGTAAGGTGCAGCTGAACTCCCTAAGGCACAGTGAGCAAGGGGTCCACGTCTGGAGTCCCCTATTACCCTTAGGGAGACTGAACCCTAAAGGTAATTTGCATATACAACATAACAAAGTCAGAGGTGCTCATCAGAGAACGAATTAACCTTAATAGGTTAGTTCTATAGCCATGATAAGCTACTCTGAGAGCAACCTCTTTTTGCTCACTTGTGCCCTTCACAGGGAGAAATATCCTGTAGTATATCAGTCTGGTCCCACTCAAAAGAGTGACCCAGCCCCGAAATACCAGGCAATTCTACCCTGAACAGGAGAAACAGCAAACCCCAGACGCGTTTTGGCCTTTATGGGCCTCGTCAGTAAGGTGCAGCTGAACTCCCTAAGGCACAGTGAGCAAGGGGTCCACGTCTGGAGTCCCCTATTACCTTTAGGGAGACTAAACCCTAAAGGTAATTTGCATGTACAACATAACAAAGTCAGAGGTGCTCATCAGAGAAGGAATTAACCTTAATAGGTTAGTTCTATAGCCATGATAAGCTACTCTGAGAGCAACCTCTTTTTGCTCACTTGTGACCCAGCCCCGAAATACCAGGCAATTCTACTCTGAACAGGGGAAACAGCAAACCCCAGACGCATTTCGGCCTTTATGGGCCTCGTCAGTAAGGTGCAGCTGAACTCCCTAAGGCACAGTGAGCAAGGGGTTACCTTTTTTTTTGTCTATGCAAATTACTCTTAGGGTTTAGTCTCCCTAAGGGTAATAGGGGACTCCAGACGTGGACCCCTTGCTCACTGTGCCTTAGGGAGTTCAGCTGCACCTCACTGACGAGGCCCATAAATCTTTTTAGACGCTGATGATGTAGGTTGTTTAGCCGCTGCTGTCTCCAGTCCTTTAGCAACCAGCAGTAAGGTGTCTAAAGGTAACACTCTATATTCTGGTCTGGATGTCAATAGGCCCTTCTGAAGTGTCTCCTTTAATCCCAGCACGAAGGCTGTACTTAACATCTGCGTGTGTGTTTTGTTATGTAGGCTGAAGCCAAGATCTGTAAATACCTGTGTGAGTCATGCATGAAACTTTTCTACTAATTCGTCCTTCTCCTGTTTGATATCTTGTAAATTAATTGCTTGATCTGCTAATTTATCCTTCGCCCAATATCTTAACAGTTCACAGAACAATACACCCGATGAAAAGTCATCCTTTGTGCGATCTGTATCATACGGATCTATTGCATTCCGCATAATAGGCCAATATGAATCTCCTGCCCTGATTTCAAACAGGCTAACAAGGGCTTTTCAAGCTGCAGAGTAAGTTTTTTTGGATCTGTGCCATCTTCCTATAGAAAGGCATAGGTTGTTTTTCGGGGTCGGCAATGTGTTTATAAGGGAGGTGGCTTGTGTCGGGGTAAATGCAACGTACATTAGACTTCGCCTATTCTTGTCCCTCCTCTTAGATTTCGCTTTTGGGTTTGTTCTTCTATCTTTTCATTCCTCCGCCCCCTCTCCTCCCCTGATATCGTCATCTTCCTCTTCTGAACTATCCTGTTGATGATGATATGTGGGCGGAGCTTGCACATCCAACGGTGCTTTAGGGTCGGGTAGGGGAACTAACAGCGGGCTTACGACAGAGCTGTGTACACTATGGGGCCTAGCACCTCCTGTCGAATCTTCTACAACACTTGGTGCCACCACAGATGGAAACATCGGGTATGTGGAATACATGTTTCCATTTGCAGTCAATATTGGATACAGAGGAGTGGAATGTGCCATCGGGGCGGTAGGTGTGATGGGCGGACCCCCTTGGATGGGTGGTGCAACGGGTGACATCATTTAATGATGGGTAGTGTTCGGGCGTGGCTCCTCCTTCGTGTGTGTGTGGGCGCCATTTTGGGCTGTAGCTGGATGGAATGTCTTTGTTCGGCAGAGGGTAGTGGTTGTGGTGCGTTAAGGTTACAGGGTGTTTGTAGTGTGGAGGGGACAATGGTCGAAGACGGGGAGCTGGCCGCTTCACATGGAGCATGATACACATACATTTTCTGTCCCTTCATTTCAACCTCTTTCTCTGTCCAACCCTCCTGTGCAATCGCTTTAGCTACCCTGTACCATGCTTCTGCACTCGGCAATAAACCACAATCTTGTAGCTGCCCTTTGTTGTCTCTCAACCCTCTACGCCACTCTTCCGCCCTCAAATGTCCTCCAACAACACCAGTAATCTCGCACACTTTAAACATCTTCTTGCACCGGCTTACCACAGCTTCACCTCCCCTCTTCTTGACTATATACCGGGCCAACATGCCCTCACTCAGTTTAGCTTGATTCTGCCCGATATCCCTATGTTAAGCAAATACGTATTTAACAATGAGGGCTCAATGAGGTAGTAACAGAGACAGAGAGTGAGAGAGAGAGAGAGAGAGAGAGAGAGACCAGCTGTTTGAAAGAGAAGGTCTGATTTGTTCGACTGCTACGAAGGGTTACTCCGTACGTCTTCTCTAAACTCAGACCGTTGTTACCGCCCTCCAGGGACTATACCTTTGCAGTGCGTAACCACTCACTCCTGGCAAGGGATAGCAAGGAGAACAGTGGACAGAGACATGTGAATCAACAAGACATAATCGCATCACATTTCATATCATCATGCATTAACCAGCACTGACATAGCATTATAATCATCAAACCATTTCTGCAGAAAATGATATGTCAATTTGGGGTCTCGCACCACTACGTGCTCACGAATTGACACCCTCAGGGCTTATTGTGCTTTACAACACTATCAATCTGCCACTGAAGTCCGTGTCCCACATACACATTTAAACACCCTAGTGTATGATAGACGTCTCTCGGGGTTACCATGCTACTAAGGCACGACCATCATTACCCCCGAGAGATATTCATCTATCCAGCATGCATAGACCCTCCCCGGGAAAGTATACAAAGCAATCCCGATCCCCGGGCTACGTATATGCACGCCCGTATGTGCAACTTCTCTGGGTTATGTGCGACTCTCGGCACAACTCATCCGTCCCCACAGCCTGTGTCACATACACGTGTATGCCCCCGAATCACAATATCTAAGAGATCACAATCGCTCAACCACGCTATCAACAGTCACACTGTGAGGAATTGACTCTGCTGCGATTCGAACCTTGGTTTGCATGTTGCTAAACCTCTTCCCTACCGGTACACCAGCCTGCCTCTTGCAGATTTGCCTGAGATCTGATACCTTGACTCTAAAAGCAATGAAATCAGTGACAACTCTCTTTAGTTGTGTCTGGTCAGCTGTCTGGTTCTTGGCCTATATAAGGCACTTCCTGTCTCTGTATCCTTGCCAGATTATTGTGTGGTTCCTGATCACTTCAATAAAGCTTGTTCCTGTTTCAACTACAAGTTGCTGAACTGGATTATTGCTGACCTTGGCTGCTGGTCTCCACAACCTTGTGATTCCTATATCATTACAGAATAATCTGGCTCTTTCATGGAGACCGCCGGGTCAGATTCTGCATTGGCCCAGCAGGTTGCTTTATTTGCAAGAACTGTGCAGACCCAGGCACAGACCATTCAAGTGCTACAGGACCAGGTAGCTGAACTGCAGGCCCAACAGGTTGCTTTTACTGCAAGAACTGTGCAGACCCAGGCACAGACCATTCAAGTGCTGCAGGACCAGGTAGCTGAACTGCAAAATAAAGTTCAGTCAATGCACAGTGAGTATACCAGCTACAGGGCACGAGATGTTGCGGCTGCTACTGTTACACCTGCACAAGATGCCCGCTTGCCCCTACTAGAAAAGTTTGGAGGAGATTGCAAAAAATTTAGGGGTTTCCCAAATCAATGCCGTTTGCACTTCATAATGTTACCTCACCAATTTCCATCTGAAAGAGAGAAGTTGGGATTTATTTTTTCCCTATTCAAAGATGAAGCCCTGGCTTGGGGCTCCCCTCTTCTGGAACAGGAAAGTCCAGTCTTGGGTAATCTAAATGACTTTCTTGAAGCCATGTGCCTAGTTTTTGATGACCCCAATCAATGTGCTACAGCAGAAGCAACTCTCCTTCATTTGCATCAAGGGAGGCGCTCTGTGGCTGAATATGCTGCTGAATTCAGACAGTGGGTTGCTGATACTACCTGGAACCAATCAGCCCAGAGGTTCCACTTCAGAAAAGGTCTCTCAGAAGCTATAAAAGATGAGCTAGCTCGTGTTGATCTTCCTGCTGACTTTGATGCATTTGTGCGTTTGGCTATCCGTATTGATCGGAGACTTTCTGAAAGAAGATTGGAAAGACAGGGCTCTTTTAGACCAATTACTACTCCAATTTCCTATTCAAGAACTTCTACTCCGATCCCACAAACACCTACAGACTCTGAGCCAGAGGCTATGCAGGTAAATCTAATAAGAGGGCCATTATCCAACGAAGAAAAACAGTGGCGACTCACTCACAATTTATGCCTGTATTGTGGTAGTGCAGGGCACTATGCCATCAATTGCCCTAGCAAATCCAAAAGAACAATAGCTATGGCGGCTGAGGGTGCACAGATTCAACACCAATCCCAGATTTCAGATCAACTGGATTCTTTCATACAACCCTTGTTTTCTCTGGCTCATGGTGAAGAGGGTATGTTGACTCAACATCCTCATTTTGTGGTGCCTATCACTTTGCAATGTGGTGATCGTAAAATTTCAACTACAGCTATGATAGATTCTGGAGCAGGCGGAAACTTTATGGACATTACATTTGCAGCAGGAAATAGAATTCAGTCTATCCCTAATTCTTCACCTGTGTTAATGGAGACAGTAGACGGTTCTCCACTTACGTCAGGCCCGGTTACACATGAGACTGTGCCCTTAAAATTGACTCTGGAAGTGAATCACCATGAGGCTATCTCTTTCCACCTAATTTCCTCAACACAGTTTCCAGTGATTTTGGGGGTACCTTGGCTTGCTCTGCATAACCCACATATTGATTGGAAGATCAGAACTTTGTCCTTTCCTTCAGAACACTGCTTAATGAATTGTCAACCCTCTAAGGTAACACCTTTTGCCACAACAATTAATGAAATGGTTGCTACAAACTTGACTAAGCTTCCTCTACAATATCAGGATTTTGCAGATGTCTGTGATAAGAAGAATGCTGATCAGCTATTACGAATATCTAGTAATGCCATTTGGGCTGTGTAATGCCCCTGCAACTTTCCAGCATCTTATCAATGATGTACTACGAGATCTCCTGGATCAGTTTGTTGTGGCATATTTGGATGATATCCTAATATTCTCTGATAATCTTGAAAACCACAGAAAACAGGTCCGTATAGTTCTGGAGCGCCTTCGTACCCACCACCTATACATTAAACTAGAAAAATGTGAGTTTGAACAAACAGAAATTCAATTCCTGGGGTATGTAATAACTCCCAAAGGTTTAAGTATGGACGCAAGTAAAATTAAAGCTGTGCTGGACTGGCCCATCCCCAAGAATGAAAAAGATGTTCAGAGATTTGTGGGGTTTGCCAATTTTTACAGGCGTTTCATTAAGAATTTCTCTGCCGTTATTACACCGATCACTGAACTCACACGTAAAGGGACTCCTTTTCAGTGGTCCGATAAGGCGGATACCGCATTTTCCCGATTATAGACTCTGTTTACCTCTGCCCCTGTCCTGGTACATCCTCAGCCGGAATTACCATTTATTGTGGAAGTTGATGCTTCTGATTCAGCTGTTGGTGCTATACTGTCTCAAAGGACTGGACCTAAGATGCTGTTACATCCGTGTGCCTTCTATTCCTGCCAGATGGTGCCAGCAGAGAGAAACTATGACATAGGGAATAAAGAACTATTGGCTATAAAAGCTGCCTTCACCGAATGGAAACATCTCTTGGAGGGAGCTACCCATCCGATTACTGTCCTCACAGATCACAAAAATCTGGAATGTATTCGATCAGCAAAGAGACTATCAGCCAGACAAGCACGCTGGTCCCTATTCTTCTCGAGGTTTAATTTTTTGGTTACATACCGTCCTGGCTCCCTGAATGGTAAGGCGGATGCCTTGTCTAGAATAGCTGACCCCCTCCATACTACCGTAACCAAGACCACCATCTTGCCAGAGTATATATTTATAGGAGTTACATTTCCTTCTGATCTGATGTCTCGCATTAAAAAGGGCTACGCTGAAGACCCAGTTCTTTGTGATCCTCCTCGTGATCTCCATATGAAAATGCTTAATGGATTTTGGATTTTTCAACAACGTCTGTTTGCTCCGGAGTCAGTGCGACTTGACCTTTTACGTCTTTACCATGACTCAAAACCAGCAGGTCATCCAGGAATCCGAAAGACACAAGAGCTACTTGCCCGATCCTTTTGGTGGCCGAAGTATCATGAGGATGTTAAGAAGTATGTGTCCTCTTGTGATGTATGTGCCAGACATAAGACTCCTCGCTCATCCCCTGTTGGCTTGCTTCAGCCTCTTCCGATTCCTCATCGTCCCTGGGGATCTATATCCATGGACTTTATTGTGGAACTACCTCTCTCTAAGGAACACACTACCATTCTTGTTGTCGTGGACAGGTTAACTAAGATGGGTCACTTCATACCAGCTCGTGGTCTCCCTTCAGCTAAACAGACGGCTGACCTGGTTATTCAGGAAATATTTTGCTTACATGGAGTGCCCGATGAAGTAGTTTCTGACAGGGGAGTGCAGTTTACATCTCGTTTTTGGAAACATTTTTGTTCTAATCTAGGTATTAATGTAAATCTGTCGTCAGCTTTTCATCCGCAAAGTAATGGACAGACTGAGTGAACCAACCAGACTTTGGAGCAATATTTGTGGTGCTATATTAGTTACCTGCAGGATGACTGGCTGGATTTTCTACCCACGGTGGAGTTTGCCTATAACAATGCCCAACACTGCTCCACTTCTTTGAGCCCATTTATTGCCAACTACGGTTACCATCCGACCTTTCTAGTCAGTCTCCCAATTACTACTTCCATTCCTGCTGTTACTGACCGGCTAACCGCCTTACGTGATTCCCAAGCACTGTTGAAAGAGACTATTTTGAAGGCTCAGGTATGTTACAAAAGAGCTGCTGATAGGCATAGAAAGGAGGCCCCAGTCTATCATGTTGGTGACAAGGTGTGGCTGTCAACAAAGAATCTTAAGCTTCGGATTCCTTCTCATAAATTGGGTCAAAGGTTCATGGGACCTTTTGAGATCATTGCTCAGATCAATGCTGTCACTTTCCGTTTGCAACTTCCAAATTCCATGAAAATACATAAATTGTTTCACGTTGCACTGCTTAAACTTTTTCATGAAAATACTTTCCCTGGCCGAGCCCTGCCTGCCCCACCTTCAGTCCTCGTGGATGGTGAGGATGAGTATGAAGTGGAAAAAATTCTTGACTCCAGGATCTTCCGTAACAAGCTTCAATATTTGGTTCGGTGGAAAGGCTATGGTGAGGAGAATAGATTGTGGGAACCAGTGGACAATATTCACGCTCCTGATCTTCTTCGGTCTTTCCATGCACAGTACCCTGCTAAACCGGGTAATAGGGCATCCAGAGGCTGCGCCTATAGAGGTGGGGGTAATGTGAGGAATTGACTCTGCTGGGATTCGAACCCTGGTTTGCATGTTGCTAAACCTCTTCCCTACCGGTACACCAGCCTGCCTCTTGCAGATTTGTCTGAGATCTGATACCTTGACTCTAAAAGCAATTAAATCAGTGACAACTCTCTTTAGCTGTGTCTGGTCAGCTGCCTGGTTCTTGGCCTATATAAGGCACTTCCTGTCTCTGTATCCTTGCCAGATTATTGTTTGGTTCCTGATCACTTCAATAAAGCTTTTTCCTGTTTCACCTACAAGTTGCTGAACTGGATTATTGCTGATCTTGGCTGCTGGTCTCCACAACCTTGTGATTCCTATATCATTACACACACACAGGCGACAGACATCACTATCTATTGTACAGGATTCACAATGGACTTGAGGCAAGCTAGTACCTGTATTTTTGTAACCTCCCCTACAGCGGAATTGGACAACGGGCAGAGTCCCAGGAACAGGTCTATGCGGATAGGGTACTAATCATGTCCTTACAGTGTACCGGAGGTGATCAGGCTCCGCCTGTTCCCGTGAAGTCCGTCCGAACTCCTCTCGTCCGCTGCGGTTTGGTTAAACCTCAAGTCCCTGTTCGGACGCCATTTTGTTTTGGGAGAACAAAAGTATTCCTCAGAAATATCTGTCCCTGGCCAAATTACCAATATACATCTAGTGTGCACACCTTAGAGAAATAATACACCAACACAGAGTTCTGGTATAAAGCTTTCTCTCGCCTAACTTTATTACGTCAGTCGTCATTTATATTGTTTTTAATAATCAGATAAAAGTTACAATTAAGCAAAACATCAGGTTTAATTCAGCATTTCATTGGTTCTAAGGTGTCCGCTTTTACGGGATCTTGGACAGGTATTGGGTCAGGAGTTTAGGGAGTCTTCAGGTCTCATCCCACAAGGGTCTTCCCATCGGTTCAGAAGTTGAGACAAAGGAAAGATGGCGCTCTCCTTCTAGTGTCCAAGGTCTGATAGTTGTCGTCATCCTTGCTAGACCGGAAGTAGTGCCGCCGGCATCTTGTATGTGGGAGTAGTGAATCCTCCATCTTAGAGTTCCCAATGATTCAGCATTATTAATAAAACTTTGGTTATACGATAATACTGCAAAGATAAGATATATAAGTAGGTGCACGAATATAGTTATGCATTTTGTACGGATCCCAATCCATAACAACAGCAAATACAGTCCCTATTGGAAATGTGTAAGACTGATAATCAATATAATGGAAAACCACAATTATTTAACCAGGCGATGCTCAATTATAAATGATAGCACTGCCAAGGTTTAATAATAATAATAATAATAGAATACATTTCTGCTTTAAATTAATATAGAATGAATTGAATTACATACATCAATTTATACAAAGAGCATATGTGTAATGTGCAAAAATATAATCCCTGAGTATTTCAGTGTAGCGGAGCCGGCCACTTACTCCTTTATACTAGCTAGTCTGTAGTGATCCTTTCCCTGTGTCTAGTCGCAGAACTGGGGATCCACCGATTACCCCCCTAAATTAATAATCAGCTACTAATTACTCTGATCTCATATAAAGTGTCCGGTGCTGTGAAAACAATAATAAGTAATGTAGTGCTTGATACTAGCAGCAATTATATTACAAATAAAAACAATGGGATTGGTGCCTAACACCAACAATTGCAGATTTCAAAACTACAATGGCTAATCCGATGGCCTATTAGGGGCTTCAAAATGCCCACATATGCAGTCAAAAGATACCCTAAAGGGACAATATGGACTGTCTGCCTCTTACAGTGACATTAGGCACCAAATGTCCAGAAACAAATTCTGGAATGTCTATACTAATTAAATGCAAGCCAAAAATAGACCCACCAAAATAGGTTAATTATACTTAGCTAAATACAGAAAAGAAGAGACACCGAAAAAGATATATGACTCAACAGAGGCATACAAAAGTGCACAATCTATATATCAAAAAGCTAAAGCATGTATGTACCCTGTAAAAAGCAAGGTCCCTGTCTCTCACTACAGGGAAAGATATTGCCTACAGTGTGAGTAGAAAAGCTATATACACTGCTCAAAAAAATAAAGGGAACACTTAAACAACACAATGTAACTCCAAGTCAATCACACTTCTGTAAAATCAAACTGTCCACTTAGGAAGCAACACTGAGTGACAATCCATTTCACATGCTGTTGTGCAAATGGGATAGACAACAGGTGGAAATTATAGGCAATTAGCAAGACACCCCCAATAAAGAAGTGATTCTGCAGGTGGTGACCACAGACCACTTCTCAGTTCCTATGCTTTCTGGCTGATGTTTTGGTCACTTTTGAATGCTGGCGGGGCTTTCACTCTAGTGGTAGCATAAGACAGAGTCTACAACCCACACAAGTGGCTCAGGTAGTGCAGCTCCTCCAGGATGGCACATCAATGCGAGCTGTGGCAAGAAGGTTTGCTGTGTCTGTCAGCGTAGTGTCCAGAGCATGAAGGCGCTACCCGGAGACAGGCCAGTACATCAGGAGACGTGGAGGAGGCCGTAGGAGGGCCACAACCCAGCAGCAGGACCGCTACCTCCACCTTTGTGCAAGGAGGAACAGGAGGAGCACTGCCAGAGCCCTGCAAAATGACCTCCAGCAGCCCACAAATGTGCATGTGTCTGCTCAAACGGTCAGAAACAGACTCCATGAGGGTGGTATGAGGGCCCGACGTCCACAGGTGGGGGTTGTGCTTACAGCCCAACACCGTACAGGACGTTTGGCATTTGTCAGAGAACACCAAGATTGGCAAATTCGCCACTGGCGCCCTGTGCTCTTCACAGATGAAAGCAGGTTCACACTGAGCACATGTGACAGACGTGACAGGGTCTGGAGACGCAGTGGAGAACGTTCTACTGCCTGCAACATCCTCCAGCGTGACCAGTTTGGCAGTGGGTCAGTAATGGTGTGGGGTGGCATTTCTTTTGGGGGCCACACAGCCCTTAATGTGCTCGCCAGAGGTAGCCTGACTGCCATTAGGTACCGAGATGAGATCCTCAGACCCCTTGTGAGACCATATGCTGGTGCGGTTGGCCCTGGGTTCCTCCTAATGCAAGACAATGCTAGACCTCATGTTGCTGGAGTGTGTCAGCAGTTCCTGCGAGACGAAGGCATTAATGCGTTGGACTGGCCCGCCCGTTTCCCAGACCTGAATCCAATTGAGCACATCTGGGACATCATGTCTCGCTCCATTCACCAACGTCACGTTGCACCACAGACTGTCCAGGAGTTGGCAGATGGTTTAGTCCAGGTCTGGGAGGAGATCCCTCACGAGACCATCCGCCACCTCATCAGGAGCATGCCCAGGCATTGTAGGGAGGTCATACAGGCACGTGGAGGCCACACACACTACTAAGCCTCATTTTGACTTTTTTTAAGGACATTACATCAAAGTTGGATCAGCCTGTAGTGTATTTTTCCACTTTCATTTTGAGTGTGACTCCAAATCCAGACCTCCATGGGTTGAAAAATTTGATTTCCATTTTTTAATTTTTGTGTGATTTTGTTGTCAGCACATTCAACTATGTAAAGAACAAATTATTTCATAAGAATATTTAATTCATTCAGATCTAGGATGTGTTATTTTAGTGTTCCCTTTATTTTTTTGAGCAGTGTATATATATATACTAGCGACTTGCCCGTCAAAAAATGACGGCAATGTGATGTATATGTTTGTCAAGTTGTTTAGTTATTAACATATATTTTTGACACTTGTAAGTATTTTAATATGAACGTGTATTTTTGTAAAATGTTGATGTAATGGTTTTTTAAAATGTAATTTGTATCTGAATAATTGTTAACTTTAATATACATTGAATGAATAGGAAAGCAAAAAGTAAAAACCCTTCTTGAAACGTTGCGAAATTTTAACATGAAGTTTAAAATATATGTAAGCAATAACCTTCAAAGTATATATTTAGAAACTTTAACTTTATTTTGTATGTAAGTTTAGAAGTTGACAAAACATTTGTATAATTTTGAACATTATAAAGATGAACATAGTGAATACATTTTGTAACCTAATTTTTTATTAAAAGTATTAACATTTGAATGTAAAAACAATTGACCTTTAAATTATTCAGTATTAACATGCAATTTCTATGACAATAATTGTTAACTTGAATATACATTGAATGTATAGGAAGGCATACAGTAAAACTCTGCTTAAAACGTACGTAATTAAAGTAATTCATTACTGAGCACATAAACTAGCGATAAACATTAATGTAGTTAGTAATCTTAAGATAACAGACAATATTTACATTGTGACTTAAAAGGTGCTTGACCTCTTAACATCCACTTTGTAATCTGTTGAATGAAATAACTTTAAAATATATATTTTAAAACTTGTAACATTAGAAACATTAACATAGTGACTTAACATTTTAACATAATTTTGACTAAAAATGCAAGGCAAGTATTTTGTGAGGCGAATCATTCATAAACAGTACTTTCATTAATTATGACTGAATTAAACAACCAATTGTTATGTATTTTGGAATGCTTTTAAAAAATGTTGGCATCTTTAATTTGTATCCTGCAAAGTTATAGTACTTCATAGTAGACAATGTTTTTAGTAAAAATACGTCCATCTTCTAATAAATCACCTTGACTTTCATTGTTTTCAATGTAAACTTTAATAGCCTGTGGATTTTTGCACCGTGACAACGCAACATACAATTGACCATGTGCAAAAACTGGTTCTTCCAAGTAAATACCCACAGATTTGAAAGTTTGACCTTGTGATTTATTAATGGTCATGGCAAATGCCATAATAATGGGAAATTGTCTTCTTTGAAGTATAAAAGGGAGACTACTTTCACTTGGTGCTAAATCTATTCTTGGTATGAAAACTCTCTCTCCTTTATGGGTCCCAGTTAAAATTTCAGCATCTATAAAATGGTCCTTTAATTGTTGAACAATTAATCTTGTGCCATTGCATAGGCCTTTTTTTGGGTTCATATTTCGCAGTAACATGATAATTGCACCTTTCTTTAGCTGCAAAATATGTGGTGGCATTCCAGAAGGAGTTAAAGAGTTAATGAATTCAGTTGAAAAGTTTGCCTGACTTTCATTGTCATCAGCAAGTACAGAATCAGCACTGTGATAATTTCTTTGTGGTGCATTAATTTTTTTAAGATTTCATTATTGAGTATTAATGCATCTTTATTTTTACACGTCAGTATGACTTGGTTGGCAAGCTCAGAATATTCTTCGTTATTTATGCTCCCTTCAAATATAGCCGATATAATATCTTGTTGACAAATCATATGAGGTGGTATCTCTACAGTGTCGTCAGGTAAATGTAGTATTTTTTCTGTTCTTCCTTCTCCAATTTTAATAAGCCAATCATTGAAATCAGTTTGGCCTTCTGATCTCATATTTTGTTGCAGTTGAAGATGGGTAAAATGTTTCCATACTGTACTTGACTTTATACATGTTTCAATAATGTCTGTTCGATTTCCATGTACAACGA
Source organism: Discoglossus pictus (assembly GCA_027410445.1). Classification (NCBI taxonomy): domain Eukaryota; kingdom Metazoa; phylum Chordata; class Amphibia; order Anura; family Alytidae; genus Discoglossus; species Discoglossus pictus. The sequence continues at coordinate 13,035 of JAPZIH010000831.1, read as the reverse complement.
CAGGTAATGTTTGTCTAAAATCGCCACCCAACAAAATTACCTTTCCACCAAATGGAAAAATATTATCCATGACTTCACGAAGCAAACGGTCAATACATTGGAGGGCATAGCATGACATCATTGTGGCCTCATCTATTATAATTAATTTACATTTCTTCAATTTCTTTGCTTGTAAGGATGTCATGCGAATATCTGACACTGAATTTTCCAAAATAGGCACTGGCAGTTTGAATCCACTATGAACAGTTCTTCCACCTTCTAATAAAAGTGCAGCAATTCCAGTAGTGGCAAACGCCATTGCTATTTGTCCTTGTGCTCGTACTGAACTCATTAATAAATTGTACAAATATGTTTTCCCTGATCCGCCAGGTCCATCAAGATAGAAATAACGCTCTGTCACCATGTCATCATCTATAGCATTTTTAATGGCATGAAATGCTTGCAATTGTAGTGTATTTAAAGTTGCAAGTCTTTCTTGTGTTCTTTCTGCTTGTAGTTGAATGTCATAGTCTTCAAAGTTAATGTCATCTATTAG